>SJYQ01001176.1:329794-437935 GCA_006410935.1 Redunca redunca
GTGTGTGTGTGTGAGTGTGTCTGTGAGTGTATGTGTATGTGACCGTGTGTGTGTGTGTGTGTGTGTGTGTGTGTGTGTGTGATGCCTGTGGGCTGAGAGGCCACATAGACTGGTGCAGTCCAGAAGAAGCCTGTCCACACTGGCCAGGTGGGCTGCACATGTGTCCCCCCGCCCCAGGATGAACAAAGAAGGGGACTGTCCTGGGTGCGGAGTCTGGGAGATGAGTCTGGGACCCACCGTCATGGGGTCTTGGGGGTGAGTCGGCGGTGGGGTCCAAGCCTGCTGAACTGTGGGAAGGATCCACCGCGCTTCATCCTGATATGCGGGCGCATCCTTGCTCTTTCTGATGACTCCAGTGGTGCTCGCCTCCAGACTGAAGAGGGAATGGGGTTCACTGTGGAGCCCAGATTTAGGGACTGATTCAGCAATGGACCGGTCTGTCCATTCACTCAAATGTCTGCTCTACGTCAGATGCCGAGCTTCCTCCCATGAGGAGAATGAGATTAAGGAGACAGGCTGCTGCCTCGACAGACCTTTATCTGGTGGGAGAAGGCAGACGTTATATCAAATAATTCATATGTCATAGTTTAACTGTAGTTGAGAGAAGTGTGAGGAGGAAACTATCCTGGAGGCACAGAGATCCTGGGATGTCTTCCGAGTTGTCTGAAAATGGAGGCCCCTGCTCCAGAACTGTCTCTTGCAGGGCACCCCCACACCCACAGCAGGTTGGCAGGGAGCTGGGCATCCCAGCAGGACCGCCTCCACCTTCTCAGGGAGCTGGGCATCCCAGCAGGACCGCCTCTACCCAGTCACGGAGCTGGGCATCCCAGCAGGACCATGTCTACCCCGTCAGGGAGCTGGGCATCCCAGCAGGACTGCGTCTAGCCCATCAGGGAGCTGGGCATCCCAGCAGGTCCGCCTCTACCTTCTCAGGGAGCTGGGCACCCCCACACCTGCAGCAGGTTGGCAGGGAGCTGGCCATCCCAGCAGGACCGTGTCTACTGGGTCAGCGGGGGCAGTGGCTGGGAGGCAGGTGCTGGGAGGCACTGACTCGGGGGCAGGCCGGGGTTTGCTCCCGGACTCTGGGGCTGCTTGCAAACCTCAGCTTGTGGGTCTCCCTTGTGAGATCGTGTCAGGCTTTGTTGGATTTTCAATCAGACTGATGAGCGGATGTGGCTCTTCTAAATGAATCATATCATCAGGACTCTGAAGCTGAAGGCGTCTCCTTGGAGGGCGCGGGGAGCGAGCAGACAGCATCCAGTGCAAGCTGCCCTCCCCCAGTTAACAGGAACTGATTGCCGCCTGCTTCAAAATCACAGTTGATAACGTTGTAGCAGAAAGAGCATTTATTTCCATAATAAGTTCTTCTGGAAAACCATCTGAGATGTCATTCATTCTGAAGTGAAGCCAACTTTGGCAACACATTGGGACGGCGTTCCCTGAAGCCCAGATGCCATGGACGTGGTCATTTGTCCCCGCGGAGGCTGAGCGGCAACAGGACGCTGGCCGGGGGCTGCGGACCCCCTGCACCCGGGGGAGAAGCCAAAGCTCTGGGGAAAAGAAGGTGGTCCTTGAGCTGCCGGCTCCTCCAAAGCGCCTAGCAGCTGCCTTTGCTATAAGAAGCACGGCGCCTTTCAGACGCCGCTTCCAGGCCACGAACAAATCTTGTTTTCATTTCAGAGAGCAGCGCAATCACAGAGAGTTTTTAGAAGCTGGAAAGGGCGTAGAGACCATCCCTTGTGAATCTCTCCTCCCACATGTCTCGGCCGAAAAGCCGGGAGGCAAAGTTGGTGAGTGGACGAGAGGTGGCGATTCGGGCCCGTCACTTTCCTCCCCTTTGGCTGTGCTCAAGTCTCTTAGTCACTTCCTTCTAAAATCTCCTTTCTACTTTTAAAGCGAGGTTTACTCTGAATTATCTACAGGGACAAGCAGAGTGATTTGAGGCACAGATCGGGGGTCCCTAGGAAGCCCATCCCAGTCCCCAGGCCACACAAGCCTCACTGCCACCCCCGCCCCCAGGGGACCCTCAGCAGACCCTGGCAGGCCCAGGGGCCCGATGGCTGACCTGCAGAGAGGGCTCCAGACCCACAGCGCCTTACAGAGGGCACTGGGGTGTGAGCCGAGTGGCGGCTGGGTCCCCTGCAGGCAGTGCCGTAGGCCCGGGTCAGATGCGGCTCCTGGGGTCACCTCCTGCTCTCCGGGTGATGAGGGGCGTCCTGGGCAGGAGGAGTCTCGTTCTCAAGGTCTCACTTCTCCCCATCACACGGCTCCACCCTCTGCCTGATCTGAGTGATTTTGTATCAGGTGAGACACCATGTTTATGCACCAGGACCTTGCCCTGACTTTCTCATGTGGACAGCTCTGCAAAGGCAGTAACTCCTCCTGAATTTCCATCATCGGACTTGATCCATGATATTGAACTCGGAATCTCAGTAGAGGTTAACTTGAAAATATTCCACAGAGCAGGGACTGTCCGTCAGAGCCCGCACTAGAGCAGGCTGGCGGGCCACGTCCTTGCTCACCCTGCCGCACCTGCTGTGGCTCCCAGGAGATGGCTCCCAGGCCTTCTGGCTGTATTTCCACCAGCCTTATCACTGTTACTTTGTAGGGACCTCCAAGGAAACTCCTGGGGGTGATACTAGGGTCGAACTGGCTGGTGCTGGATTTCTTGAAATGAACCAAACTATTTTTACTTCTATCAAATTCCAGCCCCACGGGAAGCCACACTTTAATTTTCTTCTGATGCTGGCTTTCAAAGAGAAGACATGGAACTGGAGCGGGGCTAGTGTAGCTGACCTGAGACTTCCGTTCCTGAAGTTGGATTTCCCTGGACTGGAGTGAGCTGCTTTTTAACACGCCAGGATCGCCGTGGCAGGAAGTCTCACGGATGGTCTCTGACTCTACCAGCCTGAGACCGGGTTCTAACAGCAAAGCGTGCAGGTGAGACGAGCACGGTGGTGCCGTCTTCTTTCCTGGGATCTCGGACGGAGCAAGAAGGGGACTGTGTGAAGCTCCCCGAAGCATCAGGCAGCTGAAGGACCCCTGAGCCCCGGAGGGTGCCCGCCCACCATGGGTACCCATGTGACACCGTAGGGTCAAGTCTCCACCCGCGTTTCCATCCGTTCAGGCATCTGGCGGCTCTTCAAGGCATCTCAGCCTAAAGACCAGCGTGTCTGGCTTGACTAGAGACCAAGCTGTGGACGAGGCCATTTGCATTTTTATTTCAAACGGACCCCAGGCTTCGCTCATAGTTCAGTCGGTAAAGAGTCTGCCTGCAATGCAGGAGACCCGGGTTCGATCCCTGGCTTGAAAAGATCCCATGGAGAAGGAAGTGGAAACCCATTCCATTACTCTTGCCTGGAGAATCCCATGGACAGAGGAACCTGGCGGGATACAGTCCCTGGGGTTGCAAGGAGATGGACGTGGCTGAGCAACTTTCCCTATTATGCACTTGGTAATGTGATAGAAGATAGGAATGAAAACGTTACATGTCCTCGGGAAGGTTCATTGTGCCAGATTTTCTGAAAGAATCATCTTTGTATCCACCCTTTCTCCCCTCTCCCACAAAGGGGCTCTCGGGCGGATGTCTCCAATCAGATCATGCAGACTTCCTTCTTAAGGAAACCAATATTTTCTGTGATGCTCCACCCGGAAGAACACTGTGGTCTGCATCTTACTTTTCATCCGCCTCGGGCACAGCCATGCCCTGTGTCTGCGCTCCTGGGCAGGGCGGGGGCTGTATCAGAGCCAGGAAATGCCACGCTTTCTTAGGAGACTAACTGGGGGCGGTGGACTCTCCTGGCTGGGAGGAAACTGCAGGGGGAACTCGACGCGGAGTTCACGGGGCTCCTCTCAGAGGGATTCCCGCTCCCTGCGCTCTTGCCTTGGTCCTCTCCGGCCTCTGCTCTTCCCACGCTGGACACTGGGCAGAATCCTGTTCTCATCTTGCTGATTCTGTCTCCCGTGGGTGAAAGACATCCTCAGGGTTCCCTGCGCCTTCCAGATACTGTGGCAACAACGCTTCCCTCACCATGCAGACCTCCTCCCAGCCGGACTCCCGTCCACCTGTCTCCCGACACCTCCACTGGAAAGTCTCCAGGACCCACAACCTGAACACATCTCCCAGACCCCACTCACCCTCTCCTCCCCTTGTGCCCCTCTCTTGATGATTATCACCCCAGACTTGGCAACAAGCAAGCCCGTGGGCAAAGCCTGTTCCTCCCCTGGAGTGCCCATTCCGGGGGGAGGCAGGGGGCACCAAGGATGGAGAGCTGAAGCCAGAACCCTCGCCCACGTCCGGTCCAGCTCCAGGCCTGGGGTCTTCATCCTCCTTTCTCCGAGCCCTGAATCATGCTCCCCCTGGACCTCCTGGTCACCTCCTGCCTGCTTTCCTCCCATCCTCTTGGGCCCTGGGGCACCCCAGCGAGGGGTCTCAAACAGCACAGACCAGATGGGGCCCCTCTCCTGCCCAAACCCTCTGATGTGTGGCATTGCCCTGACGGCCTGGCCCACACTCTCCAGCCCTTCCTGCCTCTCCAGGCGTCTCTCCTCCGCTCAGTACTTCCCACCAGCACCCTGCGCCCTCCAGCTGCTGTGCTTGGGAGACCCTCTCCCTGGAGGTCTCCGTGCTGACCACCCCTGCCCGCCCTGGCTCCCGTGGTCGCACTTGAGAGTCTCTCCCTAAGGCTGCATTCGATGCCTCGTGGATGTGAATGCTGGTAAAGGAAAGCCTTACTGTGTTTGAGTATTTATTTCCCCTCTGTGAGGTATTTATTTCCCTTGCTGTGAAGTAAACTTGCTGGAAGGAGTGCATGAGCTTGTTTGCAACTGTGTCCCTGTGTCCTGGAAGTGGGAGCCAGACCCTGCAAGGTGGACGAGCTGAAGGAGGTGGCTTCTGTCCCCTCCTCCAGCCCACCAGAACTGTCGGGACGGCGTCTCCTCCCTGCCAGGCTGGGTCCTTTGCTGGCCCTCTGTGTGGTCAGTGCTGCCTTCCGCACGGGTGGGAAGCCCTGTGGTGGGTTCGCATCTCTATGGAGTTGCCTATAGCTACAGCAGATTTGATGGCCACTCCCCGGGGATGGGGCTTCGTCCAGGGTGCTGTTGACTGCCCTTCTCTCCTGATGACCATCAGAGAGAGAGTTTTCTTTTTCAAGTTTATGGCCTCGGTGGTTCGATTACAGTTACAGTGCCCCAAACAGCTGTTACTCTTTGCAACAGTGGAGCAGAAATGAAGCTGAGCTCGGGCTTAATGGAAATTGTCCCTTGAAAGGTTTGAATTTGGAACATTTATTCTCCATTAATTTCAAGTAGGCTCTCAATTGAGCAAAACATTCTGTCTTTCCTCCGCGTTGTGGGTTTCAGCTGACAAATGGACGCCAGGCCTGCAGACTGTCGCCGGCTCTGTGAAGTGTAGGCCTTAGGGTGTGTACTCACCCACCCAGTGGACATCATCTCAGTGGGTTCTGGGCCCGCTGAGCTTAATCAGGCTGGCGTGTGGCGTAGGTTGGGGTGCCCCAGCAGGGTGAAGTGACATTTAGTTTAATTGCTCATGCAGACGTGGGAGAGATACTGAGATGGATGTGTGGGAGCCCTGCATG
The DNA here is from genome assembly GCA_006410935.1 of Redunca redunca. Classification (NCBI taxonomy): domain Eukaryota; kingdom Metazoa; phylum Chordata; class Mammalia; order Artiodactyla; family Bovidae; genus Redunca; species Redunca redunca. The sequence continues at coordinate 335,392 of SJYQ01001176.1, forward strand.
GGGAAGCAGGTGGCTGAAGACCCCCCCCTCCTCCGGCACTCACCCCTCCACCCGCCACTCCCTTGCAGCGTAAGCTGACTTGGGGACTCCGAGCAGCTCCAGGAATCCTCCTAAGCACCATGTGAGCGGTGATCCAGTGGGTGAGGGCTCGAAGCTGTGTTTGTATCAACATCGTATGAAGTTGCGAAAGCGCCGTAATGGCTCACGATTGGGAGAGCGCAGGTGGCCTGGTGTCGGTGTGTAACCCGTCCCAGCCTGCAGCGCGTGGATTCCTGCTGTTCAGTTGCTCAGGCACGTCCGACTCTCGTGACCCTATAGGCTGCAGCGCTCCCCTGTCCCTCACCATCCCCCGGAGCTTGCTCAAACTCACGTCCATTGAGTCGGTGATGCCATCCAACCATCTCATCCTCCGTCGCCCCCTTCTCTTTTTGCCTCAGTCTTTCCCAGCATCAGGGTCTTTTCTAATGAGTCAGATCTTTGCGTCATGTGACCAAAGTATTGGAGCTTCAGCTTCAGCATTATTTGTTCCAATGAATATTCAGGGTTGATTTCCTTCAGGGTTGACTGCTTTGATCTTGCGGTCCAAGGGACTCTCCGGAGTCTTCTCTAGCACCACAGTTCAAAGACATCAGTTCTTTGGCGTTCCGTGAGTAGATGATGGACATGATTTGAACTGTAGTGATCTGGCTCCAGAAACACCTTGCCTGCTGAACAGTCCTGTCTCCAAGCCTGCGGACAGACTGGAGCTGTAGGCAGGCACCTGCAGAGGTCCTCACTCACCTGGACACTGGGACAGGGTAGCGCTAAAACTACCCCTGGCGGGACTTGTGGAAAGTCGAAACTGGACGTGAGCATGTAAGCAACTGAGTTACTAGGAAGGGAGCAGACCTGAGTACAGATTGTTTCTACGGTGGCTTTTGGTTCACGAGGAAATCTTGCATGTTATTTGCTTCTCTGTGTCCAACCTGGGCTTCGCGCTTTGCTGGAGAAAGTCTTCAGCTCGGGGCTCCCCTGGCCTCCCAGCTCCCGGCACAGGTGGCCGTTATTTGTCTGACTCTGTTTGTTTCCAATTCCATTCACCAGTGATCCAAGCACTAATATTTGGCTGACCAACTCCGTGGAGTGCGCCCATGAAACGTACTTTTCTAAGAGCGGCCATCTTTTCTAAGACCCATCTTCAGCTGTGTGTTGCCGCCTGTTTCCCCTCCTGCAGCCATTCTGCTCACTTTTTTATGAAAAGCCCAAGCGAACCCAGCTAGAGCTCCAGTCTCACTACTCCCTGCCTCCAGGAGGCCCCGGGGAGCCTCGGGGGAAGAAGCATGGTCCAGGCTTTCCTGATCGCTCTGGCCCCAGGCTCTGTGTCCACTGGTCTGCAAGGCTGGAGGGGGGCAGCGTCCTCAGCCGCCTGCTGCTGTCAGCGTGGTCTGCAGGCTGTGGCTGCCTCTCTGGCACCTGCCTTCTGAGTGGCAGGTGTCCACTGCTGCCCACTGGCAGGTATCTCTGGGAAACGTGTGGGGTGCCCAGAGGGCCTCCCAGGCCCCTTCCATGTCATGGAGAACCTCCTCCCTCCCCATCCCCCTGCCTCAGAGCTGCACACTCCTTCCATCCCCTTGCCCAATGGGCTGTCCTCTTGGGTGGGGGGCCGCAAGATGGCACACGCCCAGTACTATTGCCCAGTGTGCACTCATCCCGAGAGGCAGTGCCGGGCTCCACTGACCCCTGCTCTTCTCTCTGCAGCCGCCCCCGTTCTAGGAGGAGCAGGAGGCAGTTAACCAGCGTTTAGAAAACCCCAGTTGGCAACCCGCTCCAGTATCCTTGCCTGGAAAATCCCATGGACGGAGGAGCCTGGTGGGCTACAGTCCATGGGGTTGCAAAGAGTTGGACACGACTGAGCAACTTCACTTCTTCAACCTTTGTTTATGGCGTGAGCCAGCATCTCTTTAGCCCTTTGCCTGGGGGCCAAAAGGAGCCCCGGTGCCCTTAGGCAGAGGGCACAAGTCTCAGCCCTGGTTGGCCACCTCTGGGCTGCAGTGCTGCAGCCTGGGCAGGGCAGGGGCTGAGCAGGGCGGCGGGGTCTCTTCCTGGCGGGAGGAGGGCCTGCTGCCTCCCAGGGCTTTGCGCCACTCACGGGGTGTGAAGCTTCCCGAGTCTTTGGTGTGTCTTTGACCTCAGCTCTGGTTCTTAGACAGAAGTTAAGACAGCAGGTGACGTTGCACTCCTCCTCCTACAAATTCTGTGCCCCTGAAGACACCTCGTCTCCAGTGGGGGACCAGGCAACTGTCCTCCCCGCTCCCTCCAGCTGCCAGGAAGACGGCCAGGCCTCCCCCAGGGCGGATGCGTCCTCTTCCATCTCCTCTGGATCTTTGTTCCATTCACTTCTTTCTCCTCCTTGTCAGTCATCATCACCGTGATTCATCAGACCTCTGTTGTTACGTGCTGCTCGAACAATTGGAAAATCGTCAGTGTTTTCTCCTCGGAGAAGCTAGTGCATCTTGTGTGGACCAGGAAAGCTGCCAGCTGTGCTAGAAAACCAAGGATGTGGTGGCCTTCCAGCCAGCAGCAGCTGCAGCCTCCGCCCGATGGCGCACCCCTGAGGGGTCAGGGCAGAGGGAAGCAGGACTCCCGCCCGTCTCGCTAAGGTGCATCTCAAAGGAATGATTTCAGTGAGCCCAGATTCTTGCATCTTGCCATCTGCAGAAAAGCACTAAGTTCATTAACTGAAGATGTCTGGCTTTTCTTTAATTAACAGTAATCTTTTGATGTTCCAACTGCCTGATTTTTGTTGAGGAAAAAAAAAAAAGTCCTGTATATCCTGGCTCCTCCCTCATCTCTTTGGAGCAGTCCCTCAGAGCAATCTTAGAGGCTGCCTTCCAGGCTTGAGTTCTCAATATGTCTGATGAATAAAGCATGATTCTCAGCTTTTAGGTTGTGTATTTTTTTTAGCTTGACAACTGATAGGTGGAAGACTTCAGTTAAACTTTTTTGAGACTAGAGGTTTTTTAAGGGTAATTAATTGAAAACATTGTCTGATTTATTCACTAGTTATTAGACTATATAATTTTTCACTTTCTTTTGCATCAGTTTTGTCCCCTCCTACATCTAGAATTTTCATGGCTCTTTGATCATATTTTGTTAGACTCTCTAAACATGGGACTCAGCCAGGCTGGCATGCTAGCTTCCTTTTGCCTGTGTACAAGTGTTTCTGCATTGGTTTTCCTGCTACCCTTTCACACAGTAAAGGGTCAGTTTTGTGTTCAATCACTGGGCTTCAGTAAACTGAAATATTGTATTCTCCAGGGCTATTAAAAAGTGGACCTTTGTGAAGAAAGAAAACTCTCACATACTGTCTAAATTCCTAGAAATATTGGCTTTTTAGTGATTTGTTTCTTCTAAAAAAGAAAAGTTACCACGTTAGTATATTTAAAGTGGGAATATATTTAAATGATTGCAACCAGATGCATTTGCAAACCTTTCAAGAGCAATAGTTCCATCAAGAAAGTGCTTAAATAAAAAACAAATTATTGCAATTTTCAGGTTGAGTAATAAAGTGTGTGTAATTGCAGCAGCTAATATATGCATTTAATGAAGTATATCTATCTTCTGAAAGGAGTGCCACCAATCAATTTGTGATGAAGTCAGTGTAATGAGGAAACAAACATAGTTCCATATGGTTTAAAATCCCCACGTGTCTAATAGTGCCTTACGTTAATCAGAAAATAGTTAGAGTCATCTGTTTGCCCATTTCTGTGCACGTCTCATGGGATTTGTTGCCCGCAGAGTCCTGTTGCGTCCCCAGGGGGCTGGCAGTCAGGTAGGGGAAGGGGGGCTGGCGTCCACGGAGTTGACATCACACAACTTGTCCTGCGGTTGGGACTGAGGGCTTTGGACTCAGACAACTCTGGGTTTAAATTCTAGTTTCCTTTACAAGATGGATGATTTGCAGAAATTCCCTAAACTTTCTGAATTTTAATTTCCCATAATTTGAACGGGTATAATAATAGGGATAATAATCACATCTACAGGCTAGAGTCATTGGTAGCCTTTCAAAGGGAACGTTCATTGTGATGATGACGGTGGTGATGATGGTGATGGTGATGGTGGTGATGGTGCTGGAGATGGTGGTGCTGATGGTGGTGATGATGGTGATGATGATCACAGTGATGATGATGATTTTGATGATGGTGGTGGTGATGGTCATGATGGTGATGGTGGTGATGGTGATGGCAATGATGGTGGTGATGGTGCTGGAGATGGTGATGGTGATGATAGGTTAATGGTGGTGAAGGTGATACCAACCAGTTATTTAACTGTTATTTGATGCTGCTAACCAATGACTTGGAATCTTCCGGACTGCAGACTTAGTTGGGGAAGGTAAGGTGACAATTGAGGGAGGATTTAATGGTTTATCAGAACAAAATGGAAGGCAAAGGGGTATTTTATGCTTTATTCGTTCAGCTCTTAACTTGATCTAGTCCCCTAACTTGATTTTCAAGGTGGTTAGTTTAGTTAGCTATTAGGACAGTTTTTATAACATTAGAAGCTCAATTTTCTAGAATTGTTTCTGTAACCTAATGTGTCAAGTTCATGAGCTATCTCAGAATAGTGTTCAGAATTACTTTAAAAAATATATTTACAAATATTTCAATTTTTGACTTGCAGTTTTCATAAAACAAGTAATGGATCAAGGAGACCCAGACCCTTCTTCTCTCATCCGTTTCTATTATAGGCCTGCCTGCCTCCAGACCTCTCTCAAAACTTTCAGGCTCCATGTAGACTGCTGGACACATCTCTAATCCTTTTAGTTTTCTCCTTCACCCGACTTGGCCTCAGAGACTCCAGCCAAGAGAGCAGAGGGAGGCTGCAGGAGGAATGTTGAGACAGGGCTGTTTGTCCTTGGCCAGTGAGAGGAGGCTGAATTCAGGCTGCGCCTCCTATCAGCGAGGTCTGCCTGTGCATCTGATAGTCTGTGTATGTAGGAGCCCCTGATATCCTGCCTGGTTAACGTGAGACACTGGCCCCCACAGACTTCCTGCTAATGGAGCCATCACGGCACCCAGGCCAGCCCAGGTGGTGGCTGCAGCGAGCACAACACTCACCTCCGCCCTGGTGCCTGCAGAGTCGAGAGCTTCTGGTGGGACAGGCTGATGCCTCCAGGGCCGAGCGGCTCCTCAGAGCTGGCCTGGCCCCACTGAAGTCTGCGGGTCCTGCCTCCTTCCTGGGTTAGCTGAAAACACAGGCTCTTCACGGCCCCTTGGCCTGCATGACGCTTCCCCTATCATCTCCAGCTGCTGTCGCTGTTCCCTTCCCACAGCTCCCTGTTATCTTCCTTATCCAGTCCCTTTCTTCCAGTGTTTTTCTAGATTCCTCTGGAATCCCAGAGCTGTTTTCAGTAATAAGAAGGAAGAGTTTATTTTGCCTGTTGGCTGGGTCCTATGCACCATCTTTGAATCTTAGGCCATTTTGATTTTCAGTAGAGTCCTGCACCCACAGCAGTCCCTGAGAGTCACAGAAATTCTGGCTAATCGAGGCTCCCTGAGTGACTGTATGGACAAGCGAGCCAGCACCTGACTTCTGCCTTTCATTGCGGACATTTCCGACATGAGGGGATGGAAGCGTGTGCTGCTGTGCACATCTGAGGCTGCCGTGGAAGGCAGAGCCATCGTGAATCCAAAATGTGTTATCCAAGGTCAACCACGAGATCATTCGAGGCATCTGGCATTGCTTGTAGCTTGGCGAAAGGGCGAGTGACACCCAGCAGACCCATAATCCAAGGCTCCCTGAACGCGATGCAGCGCCCCATTTCACACTCATGACGTCTCTGTTATCGGTTTTGGCAGCATGTGAGGACCGTGCAGCCCATGGAGGGGGTTGATGGGGCTCTGTAGACCGAGGGTAACTGAGTGACATCCACACGGGGGCTGGGCAGACAAGCCAGCTGGAGAGAGCTCAGTGCTGGACACGCACAGCATCAGAGGTTCTCCCAGGGAAAGGGGGTAGCCGAGGATCGACCAAAGTAACATTTGAGAGTAAAGGGGTGGGTACGTCCTATGATGGGATTAGATCTGTAGTATATATGATGTGCAAAAGTAATACTAATGAAGCGAAGACCCACGTACTCACCACCCGAGTTCTGAAAGAGGACACAAGTGACTCTCTGAAGCCCACTGTGCCCCTCAGACCGTCTTCCTCCCCTCCTGTCTAAGATGGTCGCCAAGCCCAGTCTTGTGGTCACCGTGCTTGCTTCTCTTGATTTTTTATTACATGTCTCGTTCAGTCGCTCAGTTGTGTCCAACTTTCTGGGACCCCATGGACTGCAGCCCACCAGGCTTCCTGTCCTTCACTATTACATGTGTAGCTGCTGCTGCTGCTGCTGCTAAGTCGCTTCAGTCGTGTCCGACTCTGTGCGGCCCCAGAGACGGCAGCCCACCAGGCTCCCCCGTCCCTGGGATTCTCCAGGCAAGAACACTGGAGTGGGTTGCCATTGCCTTCTCCAACGCATGAAAGTGAAAAGTGCAAGTGAAGTCGCTCAGTCGTGCCCAACTCTTAGTGACCCCATGGACTGCAGCCCACCAGGCTCCTCCGTCCATGGGATTTTCCAGGCAAGAGTGCTGGAGTGGGGTGCCATTGCCTTCTCTGACATGCGTAGCGGTCCCTAAGTAATACTTCACTTACTTTTTTTTAGAATGTGGGCTTTAATTGTGATCATGCTCTGTGCATTTTCCTATAGTTTTCCTTCTTACTTAATGTTTTGTTTGTGAGATCCATCCATGGCAATGAATGGAAAGGATCTTAATGCTTTCATTTTCACTGCTTTACAGCATCTGTTCAATGGTGATGGGATTATTTATCCATTCGGTTGCCAGTGGATTATGTTCAGACTTTTTCTGTTGCAAAATACTGCTGTAAATATTTTTGAATTTATCTCTTGGTACATAAAAGCAGACATTTCATATATATATATGTTTTTATGTATATTCATATACATATACATATTTTTTCAGGGCATAAGTTATGTACTTCTTTCCAGTTAATGAAATAATACCAACTGATTTGCATTTTTACCTTCCGCTCTATTGAGATATAATTGACATATAACTTTGTGTAAGTTTAAGGTGTGAAAATGTTGATTTGATACACACGTTTCGCAAAATGATGCCATGGTTATAGTTAACACCTCCATCATGTCACATAATTACCATTTCTTTTTTGTGGTGAGAACACTTCAGATACACTTTCTTAGGAACTTCCAAGTGGATAACACAGTTCTATTAACTGTGATCACCATGTTGTACATTAGATCCCCAGAACTTACTCTGCTTTCAGAGCAATTACACCAAAATTACACTCCCACCAAAAACTCAGTTTCTCCCACTTCCGGTTAGGAGTCGCTGCTGTAAGACTCTTAGTTTTTTCTCAGCCGGTAGGTATGGAGTGTGACTCACTGTGGTGCTAGCCACCATTTCCAGATTATTAGTGAGGCTAAGAATCTTTTTATATGTTTGTGAAACTTGCGTTCAATTTTTCTGTTGAGTTAATTTTGTATGTGTTTTAAAAATTGATTTGAAATTTTTTTACATGTTCTGGATACTAACCTTTCGTTGTTTTTAAATGTTTCTAATCTAGATCATCATGTGATTTATGGTCTGTTTTATGAACAGATCTTTTTATTTTAACACAATCAAATTTGTCCATTTTCCCTTTATCTTTGTGCCTCTTTCTCATGTTTAAAAATCATGTCCTACAACAAATTCATAAAGATGTTTTCCTAATTTCCTTCTTAAGGTGTTGTAGTTTCATTTTTCACATATAAATGTATAATCGTAAGGAAACGGCCCTTAGCAAAGGTCAGTGTGGTTCAGTTTGTAGCACGTAACTAGAATATATCCATTCCATATTGTATATTATTTCATAATGCAAACATGCCACAGTTTTTCTCCTGGCAGACATATGTTTATTTCTAGTTTAGGACTGGTATTTTCTGGGGCTTATTTTATTATTTTTAAATTGAATTACAGTTGATTTATAGTGTTTTATTAGTTTTAGGTATACAGCACAAACATTAGTTATACAAACCTATATATTCATTTATATATATGAATGAATATATATATATCAGTTATACAAACATATGCATCCATTTTCAGACCCATTTCTCTTACAGATTATCATAAACATTGAGCACAGTCCCCTGTGCTCTGCAGTAGGCGCTGGCTGGCTATCAGGACTGTGCTGGATAACGTAGCGATCACACTCACGCCTCTTTCTGTGGTTTGTGCACTTACATGTTTATAGGGAACATGCCCAGGAGTGAAATTCTTGGATCGTAGAGCACTGTATGTTCATCTTTAGCAGACGACACCGAGCGGTTTTCTCAGGCGCTGTTAGCAGTTTAAACCCCTTCTAACAGTGTGTGAGAATTCCCGTTTTTCCAAGTGCTCGCCAATACTCGGTATTGTTGTCAGTTTAATTTCAACCCTTGTGGTGGGTGTATGCTGAGCAGTTTTAGTTTGCATTTCCTGACTGTGAATGATGCTGACGCCTCTTCATGTGTTTAATTACTGTTTGAGCTTCTTCTTTGGTGCATCGCCTCTTCTCTCATTTTTTCCTGCTGGACAATCTGTCATTTTCATATTGTTTTGTAGGGATTCTTCATGAAACATTTGTCGGGTTCTGTCTTAGTCTGGGGTGCGAGAATGAAATTTTCATAGCCTGGAGGGCTTTTTAACAGCAAGCGTTTATTCCCCACAGTTCCAGAGCCTGGGAAGTCCAGGCTCAAGCTGGCAGCGGACCTGGTGTCTGGGGAGACCCCGCTTCCTGGTTCACCCACGCCAGTCTTCTCGGTGTCTTGACGGGGCAGGAGCTTCTGGGGCAGCGCTTATGAAGACAATCGTCTCATCCGGAGGCTCCATCCCCAGGGAGCCATCGCCTCCCAGTGAGCCCTACCTGCAGATACGGCTACACAGGGACTTGGGATTGCAGCGCGTGGGTCTCAAGGGGGCTGCGCTTCACCTGCAACAGCTATTGTTCCAACTGTCTTCTCCCACCCAGTCAGCTTGCCTTTTCCCAGCCTTCATGATGACTTTTAATGAACACATGTTCATAATTTTAATGTAGCCAAGCTTATTAATCCTCTTCTTTCTGTTAATGATTTTTATTTCTTCTTTAGGAGAACTTTCTCCGCTTCAAATCATAAGATAGTCTCTTATTTTGTCTTCTCGAAGTTTTACTGTTTTCACGTTTGGGCTTACATTCCAATCAGCCCTGCATCACTGACTGAAAATCCTTTTCTCACTCCTCGCAGTGTCGCTTTGTTGCATCTGTGGTGTGTGTGAGACTGTGTATGCGTGGCACTGTGTATGCGTGGGACTGTGTATGCATGGGACTGTATGCATGGGACTGTGTATGTGTGGGACTGTATGCATGGGACTGTGCATGCGTGAGACTGTATGTGTGGGACTGTATGCATGGGACTGTGCATGCGTGGGACTGTATGCGTGGGACTGCGTATGCGTGGGACTGTGTATGTGTGGGACTGTATGCGTGGGACTGCGTATGCGTGGGACTGTGCATGGGTGGGACTGTATGCGTGGGACCGTGCATGCGTGGGACCATTTCTGGACTCTCTGCTCTGTCCCACTGGCCTCTGTGTATTTGTCTGTATTATGTGTTTTTGCTTTAGAGTCCGTCTTGAGATGAAGTGGAGCAAGTCATCCCAACTTGTTCGTATTTTAATGGGTTATTTCTATGGAGTTTTAAATGATATTTATTTTTTAAATCGAAAGTGTGAAAGTGTTAGTTACTCAGTTGTGTCCGACTCATTGTGACCCCATGGACTGTAGCCCAACCAGGCTCCTCTGTCCATGGGATTCTCCCGGCAAGAATACTGGACTGGGTTGCCATGCTCTCCTCCGGGGGATCTTCCTCACCCAGGGATCGAACCTGGGTCTCCCACATCGCAGCAAACTCTTTACCGACGGAGGCGCCAGGGAGACTTCTCCAGTCGGAGGAGAGCTGCCGCACCGTGCTGTGTCAGCTTCTTCCGCACAGTGAGGCGAACCCGCTGCCTGTGTCCACAGGTCCTCTCCCTCCTGAGCCTCCCTCCTCCTGCACCAGCCTCTAGGTCACCACAGAGCCCCGAGCCGAGCTCCCTGTCTCATAGCAGCTTCCCATTAGCTCTCCGCTTCACCCGTTAGTGTGTTTCTGTCAGTGCCGTTTTCTCAATTGGCCCACCCTCTCCTTCCTTCCCTGCACCCACAAGCCCATTCTCTGTGCCCGCGTCTCTATTCCTGCCCAGCAAATAGTTTCATCAACACCATTTTTCTAGATTTCACATGAGTCTTTTGATTTCCATTTTATTTTTTTAATATAAATTTATTTATTTTAATTGGAAGCTAATTACTTTACAATATTGTATTGGTTTTTCCATACATCTACATGAATCTGCCACAGATGTACACGTGTTCCCATCCTGAAACCCCCTCCCACCTCCCTCCCCATCCCATCCCTCTGGGTCATCCCAGTGCACCAGCCCCAAGCATCCTGTATCCTGCATCAAACCTGGACTGGCGATTCTTTTCATATATGATATTATACTTGTTTCAATGCCATTCTCCCAAATCATCCCACCCTGTCCCTCTCCCACGGAGTCCAAAAGACTGTTCTATACCTCTGTGTCTCTTTTGCTGTCTTGCATACAGGGTTATTGTTACCATCTTTCTAAATTCCATATATATGCGTTAGTATACTGTATTGGTGTTTTTCTTTCTGGCTTACTTCACTCTGTATTTTAAATTTAGACTAAGCTTGGGAAGCTAAGCAGAATTTGGGATTTTGACTGGCATTGTTTTGAATCCAGTGAACATGGTTTATTCTTCCCTTTATTGAGACTTTCCTTAATTTCCCTTAATATTGGTTTTCCCCTTGCATAGAGAGCTTACAGATTATTTGTTAGATTAATTCCTCAATGTTTGGTCTATTTGACACTCTTGCGGGTGGTGTCTTTATAAGCTCTAATTGCTAACTTTGATGGTAGCTAGAAGGATAAATGATTTTCTCACACTGAATTTGCACATGGCTGCTTCTCAGAACTCTCTCACCAACTCTAATGATTCATCTCCCTGCCCTGGGTTTTATGGGAACACAACTCCATCATCTGTGGAAAACTGCAGTTTAATTTCCTAGTCTTCAATTTTTTGCCAAACATATTTTATCAAAATAGAAAAATTGTATCAAATTAAGGTAGTTTCTACTCTTTTCAATTGGCTAAGATTTATTATTTTTTGCAGACTCCAGCATGCTGTCAGATGAACTGTTCATCTTCTTGGCCTCTTTCTCTGGAATGGATATGAACCCTCATGGGAAAGAAGGGCCTGAACCCAGGACTCACCTCCCTAGGGCAATTTTTTTCCCTTCTTGTTGAATACACAGTGTCTTTAATGAATTTTAAAATATATTCCCAAACTGCTGTTTCCAGAAGTGGGATCTGAGATAATGCTATTTTAAAGTCTCAAATTAGTATTTAAATCATTTTTGAAGAATACAGTGAATGCTTGCTTAAATTTACGCGACGTTTGCCATTTTCTTTTCCAGTCTCAGAAGTTCCTTCTGGAATCATTTTCCTTTCTTCCCATAATATATCCATTAGCAGCTCCCCTTGGGAGGCTCTGGGGGCACGCCTTGTCTGGGGTGCCTTTGCTCTGCCCTCCTTCCCAACGCTGTGCTGGGCTCGCCTCTCCGGCTGAGACAGCGTCCCCTGGGCACTGCCTCCTGGGCCCCCTCGCTGCTGTTGAGCAGACAGCTGCCTCTGTGGCAGCGTTTCCTCCTGTCACCTCTGCCTGCTTTTGAGGTCTCTGGCTTTAACACGCTCAGATTTCTCTCTGATACGATGTACCGTGTGCTCACTGGTGTTCGTCGAGTTTGTGATTCTGAGGATTTATGTCTTTCCTATCTACGGAAGCGTCTCAGACACGAAAGTGAAAGTGGAAGTCGCTCAATCGTGTCTGACTCTTTGCGACCCCATGGACTGTGTAGTCTCACACTGTGTAGTCCATGGACTCCTCCAGGCCAGAACACTGGAGTGGGCAGCCTTGCCCTTCTCCAGGGGATCTTCCCAACCCAGGGACGGAACCCAGGTCTCCCGCATTGCAGGCGGATTCTTCACCAGCTGAGCCACAGGAAAGCCCAGGATACCTCCCAATTCTGCCTCTCCCCACTCTTTTCATTCCTCTCTGGGACTCGCATCACGCATGCCGGATTCCTCCATCGCTCATCACTTCCTTCATGTTTTGTATTCCCTTGTCGCGCTGTGCTGGACTCTTGATGCTTTTCATACCTGCTTTCCCACTCACCAGTTCTCCCTGAATCTGGTGTAATCTGCTGCTTAGTCCCTTGCTACATCTTTTAAAGCATATTCTATTTATTTTTCAGTCTGCATAATCCTTCATCTCTTGTTCTTTGTTGACATTTTGTGTCTCTCTTTGTTCACAGTATATATACTTTCAGTTTTGAATCTAAGATTCTAATACCTGCAGGCTTTTAAAGCTGGATTCCGCTCTTTCTGATTTCTTCTAATCATTGTTCATGTTCCTTGATTTCCTTGTTTTCTTTTTTGTTGTCTTTTAATTTCTCTTTGTTCGTTTCTTTCTTTATATTTGGGATTTTGGGAAGAGAATGTTTGGATTTGCTTCCCCCAGGAAGCCCAAGGGCTTCTGACTCACTCTCTGGGACCACGTTAACCTGAATGCCCAGCTTCTTGGGTCGTGTGGTATTCCTGCAGCTGCAAGCTTGACCTCAACCCCCCACGCTCCTTGCTCAGCTCCGTCCCTTCCTGCTAACTCTGCGGGCCAACAGTGGCCAAGGATTACCCAGGCCCCTCGCCAGGGCGGGGGGGCCTCAGCCTTCCATGCGCTTTGCCATCAGCTCCCCCGTGGTTCTGTTTGGGCAGTGGGATGGGCCTGGGCTCCCATTTCCCTGCAAAGCTCAGGGCTGCAGGAGGCTAGAGCCTGCCCTGCCTGCCTCCACCCAGGGAGCACGGATCCCATGAGAGACTCTGCAGGCCCGACACTCAGGGATTTCTGCTGCCCAGGTCACACCGACTGAGGACGATTTCTGAGCTGTCCTGGGTGCTGTCTCGCCCCAGACAGAAACCCTAAGATTCATACATGTGGGGGATTCATGGACTTCTTTGCAACTTTGATGAAACTTATGGATCTTCACTTCAGAAAAATAAGCAAAAATTTATACCAACAATATTTTTCTTAAATTTTAGTGAGTTTCGGGTCATAGATCCCAAAGCAATCTATAGATTCAATGCAATCCCTATCAAGCTACCAACAGTATTTTTCAGAGAACTAGAACAAATAATTTCACAATTTGTATGGAAATACAAAATACCTCGAATAGCCAAAGCAATCTTGAGAAGGAAGAATGGAACTGGAGGAATCAACCTGCCTGACTTCAGGCTCTACTACAAAGCCACAGTTATCAAGACAGTATGGTACTGGCACAAAGATAGAAATAGAGATCAATGCAACAAAATAGAAGCCCAGAGATAAATCCATGCACCTATGGACCTTATCTTTGACAAAGGAGGCAAGAATATACAATGGAGAAAAGACAATCTCTTTAACAAGCAGTGCTGGAAAAACTGGTCAACCACTTGTAAAAGAATGAAACTAGAAAGTTTCTAACACATTACACAAAAATAAACTCAAAATGGATTAAAGATCTAAATGTAAGACCAGAAACTATAAAACGCCTAGAGGAAAACAGAGGCAAAACACTCTCCTACATAAACCACAGCAGGATCCTCTATGACTCACCTCCCAGAATATTGAAAATAAAAGGAAAAATAAACAAATGGGACTTAATTAAAGTTAAAAGCTTCTGCACAACAAAGGAAAGTATAAGCAAGGTGAAAAGACAGCCTTCAGAATGGGAGAAAATAATAGCAAACAAAGCAACAGAGAAAGAACTAATCTCAAAAATATACAAGGAGCTCCTGCAGCTCAATTCCAGAAAAATAAAAGACCCAATCAAAAAGTGGGCCAAGAACTAAACAGACATTTCTCCAAAGAAGACATACAGATGGCTAACAAGCATATGAAAAGATGCTCAACATCACTCGTTATCAGAGAAATGCAAACCAAAACCACAATGAGGGACCATTTCACCCCAGTCAGAATGGCTGCTATCCAAAAGTCTACAAGCAATAAATGCTGGAGAGGGTGTGGGGAAAAGGGAGCCCTCTCACACTGTCGGTGGGAATGCAAACTAGTACAGCCACCATGGAGAACAGTGTGGAGGTTCCTTAGAAAACTGGAAATAGAACTGCCATATGGCTCAGCAATCCCACTGCTGGGCATACACACCGAGGAAACCAGAATTGAAGGAGACACGTGTACCCCAATGTTCATTGCAGCACTGTTTATAATAGCCAGGACATGGAAGCAACCTAGATGTCCATCAGCAGACGAATGGATAAGAAAGCTGTGGTACATATACACAATGGAGTATTCAGTTCAGTTCAGTTCAGTGGCTCAGTCGTGTCCGACTCTTTGTGACCCCATGAATCGCAGCACGCCAGGCCTCCCTGTCCATCACCAACTCCCAGAGTTCACTCAGACTCATGTCCATCGAGTCAGTGATGCCATCTAGCCATCTATTCCTCGGTCGTCCACTTCTCCTCCTGCCCCCAATCCCTCCCAGCATTGCTCAGCCATTAAAAAGAATACATTTGAATCAGTTTTAATGAGGTGGATGAAACTGGAGCCGATTATACAGAGTGAAGTAAGCCAGAAAGAAAAACACCAATACAGTATACTAACACATATATATGGAATTTAGAAAGATGGTAACGATAACCCTGTATGCGAGATAGCAAAAGAAACACAGATGTATAGAACAGTCTTTCGGACTCTGTGGGAGAGGGTGAGGGTGGGGTGGTTTGGGTGAATGGCATTGAAACATGTATATCATATGTGAAACGAATCGCCAGTCCAGGTTCGATGCATGAGACAGGGTGCTCGGGGCTGGTGCACTGGGATGACCCAGAAGGATGTGATGGGGAGGGTGGTGGGAGGGGGGTTCAGGATGGGGAACACATGTACACCCATGGTGGATTCATGTCAATGCATGGCCAAACCAATACAATATAGTAAAGTAAATAAATAAATAAAACTGAGATAAAAAAATAAATAAAAAAAAAGAATTTCTGGTGATTTATTGGCGGTAAATACCTTTCTGACTATTGCATAATGATAAAATCATAGGAAACAAGTCAATTATTTGGCATGAAATATTATATATATGAATTTATCTAATAATTGAAGATTACCTCTTTAAATATATAAACTTTGAAATTAATAATTTTTAGAACTCTTTCTAGCATGGATTGCTTATTTTTTATTCCTTCTTTAAACCATGCTTGATCTAATCTTATTATTTCAGGTTTACAATAAGCCTAAAATTACAGAACTTAAGGATTATTAGAAGGAAACACTAATCGTACTTGATCACAACCTAAGTGTTGGAAGAGAAATTACAGGTCATCTCAGTCGGACAGCTCTTCCCATCTCTTGGATTCCACTGAATTCATTTGACGACTTTACTTCTGAGTGGATATCTGTTGACGTTTCCTAAGGAACCTGGATATTTGGAAAGAACCTCTTCATCCCCTCCAGCCACTTTCTCCCTCTAACTTTCCTCTGTCAGGCTTAGTATTTATATTATCAGGTAGAGTTACTCTTTCATTTTCTCCACACCCTATCCAGCATTTATTGTTTGTAGACTTTTTGATGATGGCCATTCTGACCAGGGTGAGGTGATTCAGTTTAGTTCAGTTGCTCAGTCGTGTCCGACTCTTTGCGACCCCATGAATCGCAGCACGCCAGGCCTCCCTGTCCATCACCATCTCCTGGAGTTCACTCAGACTCACGTCCATCGTGTCCGTGATGCCATCCAGCCATCTCATCCTGGGTCGTCCCCTTCTCCTCCTGCCTCCAATCCCTCCCAGCGTCAGAGTCTTTTCCAATGAATCAACTCTTCGCATGAGGTGGAGATACCCCACGTCCAAGGTAAGACAAACCCAAGTAAGATGGTAAGTGTTGCAAGAAGGCATCAGAGGGCAGATACACTGAAACCATACTCACAGGAAACTAGTCAATCTAATCTCACTAGGACCACAGCCTTGTCTAACACAATGAAACCAAGCCATGCCCGGGGGGCAACCCAACACGGGCGGGTCATGGTGGCGAGGCCTGACAGAATGTGGTCCCTGGAGAAGGGAGTGGCAAGCCACTTCAGTATCTTGCCTTGAGAACCCCATGAACAGTAGGAAAAGGGTGAGGTGATACCTCATATAATTTCGATTTGCACTTCTCTGATACTTAGCGATGTTGAGCGTCTGTTGATGCAGTCTTTAGCCATCTGTACGTCTTCTCTGGTGAAATGCCGGTTTAGATTGTTATAACCTTCCTACACAATTGGTGGGAATATAAACTTGTACAACTGCTGTGGAGAACAGTATGGAGGTTCCTTAAAAAATGAATAATAGAGCTAGCATCTGACCCAGCAATCCCGCTCTTCAGCATATATCCAAAGAAAATTATTATTTGAAAATATGCATGCACCCCAACGTTCATTGCAGCACGATTACAATAACCAAGACACGGAAACAGCCGAAATGTCCTTCCAGAGAGGAGTGGGGAAAGCAGACGCGGTGCCACAGGCAGGGGTGCTGCTCAGCATAAAAGAAAGGAGCGCTGCGTCGCAGCAACACGGATGGACGCAAGACGCTCACACTGAGCGAAGCGTGTCAGACAGAGGCGCGCGTCACATGACAGCTCGCACGTGGAATCGGAGAAGACGATGCAAAGAGCTCATCTACAAAACAGAAGCAGACTCATGGACCTCAAAAAAAAAAAAAAAAAAAAACAGCTTGTGGTTACTGAAGAGGGAAAGCGTGTGTGTGGGAGGAGAGAGAGATTAGGGATTTGGGAGTAACATATACAGACTACGATACATAGAATGATCAGCGAGGACCTACTCCATCGCACAGAACTCTCCTCGTTACCCTGTAATAATCTATGAGAGAAAACAGTCTGGAAAACAAATTGTCATATGTATGTGTGTATATGTATATATATAACGAGATCACTTTGTTGTACACCGGAAACTAACACATATTGTAAATCAACTCTGAAGGTGAAAGTGAAGTCGCTCAGTCGTGTCCGACCCTTTGCGACCCCATGGGCTGCAGCCCACCAGGCTCCTCTGTCCCTGGGATTCTCCAGGCAAGAGCACTGGAGTGGATCGCCATTTCCTTCTTCAGAGGATCTTCCTGGCCCAGGGATCAAACCTGGGTCTCCCGTATTGTAGACAGACGCTTTACCGTCTGAGCCACCAGGGAAATCAACTATACTCCAATGTAAAATAAAAATTACATTAGAAAATTAAAAGAAGCCCCAAACCCAAAAACACACAAAAAGAATTGCTTTTGCAGATGATAGACTGCTGGGCATTTATGATCCCAGTTCCAATATACATTCTCATCCTTTAACTTCAGATTCAAAAGGGCAGGATTTTCCTGTAGTCACCAGGCAGCTTGACCCTCTACGACTGCTCATTTTGCGGACAGCCCAAGAAGGCTGAATGCTGAAGAACTGATGTTTTCAAAATGTGGTGCTGGAGAAGACTCTTAAGAGTCCCTTAGTCAGCAAGGAGACCAAGCTAGTTGGTCCTAAAGGACATGAAGCCCGTATTTTCATTGGAAGGACTGATGCCGAGGCTGAAGCTCCAGTCCTTTGGCCACCTGATGCGAAGAACTGACTCAGCTGGAAAGACCCTCGTGCTGGGCAAGATTGAAGGCGAGAGGAGAAGGGGACAAGAGAGGATAAGATGCTTGGATGGTATCCGAGCCAGTGAGCCTGAGTTTGAGCAAATGCCCAGAGATGGTAAAGGACAGGGAAGCCTGGCGGGCTGCAGTTCATGGGGTCGCAAAGAGTCGGACACGACTGAGCGAGTGAACAGCAACCGTCTATGGCCTGTGGTCTGCACTCAAGCTCCATTAATTCTTACTCAGTTTACTCTCAAACAGAAGCTAAAAGGGTGACCTTGATGTTGGGGTCGCATTTCAGACAATGGTAGGAGACGGCTTGTTACAGATGTGAGATGGGAGCTGCTGACAGCCTGGATGGAGACCGAGAGACGGGTTTCTGCCCGGCCTCCGCGTGTTGCTTTAAGCCCATTTGTAGTTCAAAGGCAAGGAAGAACAAAACCCAAACATTAATGATTTCCAGAAAGTTCCTCAGGAAGGATTGCATTAGGGCATGATGAAGAGAGAATTTTTAAAAGAAGATGAAGCAGCAGCTCTCTGCTAGAGATCTAAGCGAAAGATCGTCAGGAGGGCGAATTCCCTTCACACAAACTGGTGCCAGATTTGATATCGCCAACAATTGCATCTTTGATGCAATCGGAACAAGACGCCTTGTCAGGGTCAGATGCAGGACGGCCACGTCTGTCACCGTTTCTTAAGCTCTGTGCTGGAGTTTCCGGGGTCGCTCGCCTCCGGTTGGCAGATGGCTCTGGTTTTCTGACAGTGGCGTGAGCTCAGTCACCTGCCGAATGGTTTTTGGCGCAGAACATCAGCACTGCCATATTTCCAACTCGTCACATGGGGAGGACGCGCTCTGATAGGAAGCAGAAATTCGCTGCATAAGGAGAGTAATGCAGAAAGCTGTATCAACATTTGTCGAGCGTCAGAGCAGCCCACGGCGGTGAGAGGGGGCTTACCTGACGGCCTCCACGTCTCGTAACGCTGCCTGACCCGGTGGTGCTGCTTGCTCTGAGGGAGGTGTTTTCTGTGAGTGTAGAGCTGTTACATGAGCTTTTGAAACGGGTCTTAGTTAACCTCAGATTTCTGTGTCATAGTGTGTGTTTGACTGAAACTGCCATAGTCAGGTGGTCCATTCCTTCAGAACTGTCATTCTGTCATCTCTGATCTCGCTTCTCAAAATACAGGTTGGATCTTCCTCAAGTACAGGTTTTTTCTACTTAAAAAAAAGCTGTTCATTTTGTCCTGGGGTGTATTCTATTAGTGGACTTCCCTGGTGGCTCAGTGGTAAAGAATCTGCCTGCCAAAGCAGGAGACTCGGGTTCAGCCCCTGGGTCGGGAAGATCCCCTGGAGAAGGAGATGGCAACTCAGTCCAGCGTTCTCGCCTGGGGAATCCCATGGAGAGAGGAGCCTGGCGGGCTGCAGACCATGGGCTCGCAAGAGTCATCACACAACCGAGACACAACTTAGCGAC
The DNA here is from genome assembly GCA_006410935.1 of Redunca redunca. Taxonomy (NCBI): domain Eukaryota; kingdom Metazoa; phylum Chordata; class Mammalia; order Artiodactyla; family Bovidae; genus Redunca; species Redunca redunca. The sequence continues at coordinate 354,697 of SJYQ01001176.1, forward strand.
TAAACAACAGCGCTAGCTGATTAACAACGTTCTGACACTTTCAGGTGAACAGCGGAGGGGCTTAGCCGTACACGTCCATTTTCCCCCAGACTCCCCTCCCATCCAGGCCACCACATAACACTGAACAGAGTAGCACCTTGTTGATTATCCATTTAAGATATAGCAGTGTATGCATGTCCATTTTGATCACAGGTCCTCAAAAATGTAACATTTATTTTAAAAAAACAAAAAAACCCTCTTGATTAAGGCATACTTTGTATATCATGTCATCATTTTTAAGTGTGATTTTCCTAATGTAAATTAAAAAAAAGTCTTAGTGACTTGACTCAGTTGCACAAACCATCACCATAAATCAGCCGTAGAACGTTCTCATCACCCCAGTGTGATTCCCTGGGCACATCAGTTTTCTCCAGGCAGCCACGCAGCTGCTTTCTGTCTTTATGTTGTTTAGTCGCTAAGTCACGTCCTGCTCTTTGTGACCCCACGGACGGCAGCATGCCAGGCCTCCCTGTCTCTCACCATCTCCCAGAGTTCGCCCAAGTTCATGTCCATTGAGTCGGTGATACCATCCAACCGTCTCATCCTCTGCTGCCCTCTTCCCCTTTCACTTTCAATCTTTCCCAGCATCAGGGTCTTTTCTAAGGAGTTGGCTCTTTACAGCAGGTGGCCAGAGTATTGGAGCTTCAGCTTCAGCATTGGTCCTTCTAATGAATATTCAGGGTTGATTTCCTTTAAGAGTGACTGCTCTGATCTCCTTGCAGTCCAAGGGACTCTCAAGAATCTTCTCCAGCACCGCGATTCAAACGCATCAGTTCTTCAGTGTCAGCTTTGGCTTTTCTGGATATTCAGCATGCGATGTTTTGCGAATGGGTTCTTCATTCAGCATAATGTTCCTGAGGTCCATCCGCGACTTGAGGCAGCTGCAGTTTTCCTTTTCGCTGCAGAATAGCCTTCCCTTTTCTCTTTACCAGTTGACAGCATCCAGGTTGTTGCCCATCTGATGTACCGTGAATAATGCAGCAAAAAATAGGAGAAAGGTTCTGTGTGGATGTGTATTTTCACTTCTCTTGGATGGATGCCTAGAGAGGGATTTCTGTGTCATATGGAAAATTTCTGGTTAAGTTTTTATGAAACTGACAAAGTATTTTCTGAGCAGGCTGCACAGTTTTATACTCCCACCAGCAGGGTAAGAGGGCCTCAGTTTCTCTACATCCTCTCCAGCGTGTGCTTCTGTTTGCCTTTTTTGTTATAGCTGTTCTAGTGGTTGGAAAATAGTATCTCATTGTGGTTTTGATTGTTGTTGTTGTTTAGCCAGTAAGTCGTGTCCAAGTCTTTGTGACCCTATGTTTTATAGCCTCCAGGCTCCTCTGTCCATGGGTTTCCCGGGCAAGAATACTGGGGCGGGTTGCCAGTTCTGTCTGCCGGAGATCTCCCCACCCCAGGGATGGAAACTCGGCGAAGGCGACCTGCGTTGCAGGTGGATTCCTTAACTAACCGTTGAGCCTCCGGGGAAGTGTTTTATTAAAGTTTTCTCAGTGACTAACAATGCTGAGCTTTTTCATGTGTTGATTAGCCATTTGCAGGCCTTCTATGAGGAGAGGTCCATTTAAATTTTATACTAATGCTTTGACTGAGTTGCTTATTTCATTGATTGAGTTCTAAGTATTGTCTGTGTATTCTGGACAAAGGCCTTTAGTTGGTACGTGTTTTGAAAACATTTTCTCCCAGTATGTTGCTTGTATTTTCATTTTTTTATTGATGTCATCTGAATTGTAAAAGTTTTGAATTTTAATGAGGCCCAATTTATCAGTATTTTTCTTTTATGGACCATGCTTTGGATATCATGTCTAAGAAATCTTTGCGTAACCCAAAGACTTGAGATTTTTCTATGTTTTCATCTAAAAGTTTTCTGCTTTGGCACTTATACTAAGTTCCTGATCCCTTGCCATCTTAACATTAATCTTCTAATGCATTGATTGTGGATTGTCTTTCCATTGGATTAGATTTTTATTTTCCCTCAGCATTATGTTGTAATTTTCAGTGTACTGGTCTTACCTTTCTTGTATTAAAATTGCATGTAAATATTTTATCTTTTTTGATGCTATTGTGAATAATATATTTTAAAAATATGAATACTTTATTGTTTGTATGTATATTAGATTACTTGCTGTCCACCTATCTCCTCTGGCAAAGTATTTACTCACAAATCTTTTCCTTACTTTGAGTTATTATCTTTCTTGCATTTTGAGAGTTCTCTGCAGATTCTGTATGCAAGTCCTTAATCATATGTGATTTGCAAATATTTTCTCCGATATCTCTTCTTTTCATTTTTAAAGTATCTTTTGAAAAGTGGAAATTTATAGTTTATATGAATTCCGATTTATCAGTTCTTTTATGGATTGTGCTTTGAGTGTGGTATCTAAGAGTCGTTTGCCTAATTAAAATCGTAAACTCTTTCACCTGCATTTTCTTCTAGAATCTTTGTAGTTAGTCTAGGTTTCACACTTAGATCTATGAAATGCTTTGGCCTGAGATTTCCATATGAAACAAACTTATACCATGTATATGGTACATTTTGAGGTTAACTTTCAAACAGTGTCTTTTGTTGTGTACAGTACGTTTAGGTTTAAGCACCATTTGCTGAAAAGACTATCTTTACCCCTCTGAAATGCTTTTGCATCTTTGTCAAAAGTCAGTGCCCATATTTGCGTGTCTATTGCTTGAATCTCTACTTTGTTCCTTTAACCTATTTTTTCGTTTTGAAACTTATAATGCACAGTCTTGACTACTTTAGCCTATAAATCAAATACTGTTACCCTTCCAATGTGGTTGTTCTTTTTTAAGTCCTTTGCAATTCTATGTGAATTTAAACTCAGTTTGTATGTTAAAAAAAAAACAACAAAAAAAACCACCTCTGGTAGAATTCTGTGGGGAATAGCACACTGGATCTTGAAATCAATCCAGGGGAAATTGACGTAAACACTATTGAGCCTTGTCTCCGTTCACTGGCGTTTCATTTATCTTAGCAATATTGTGTGGATTCTAGTTTACACACGTATTTTGATGGATTTATCTATTTTCCGTGAGTTTAATACTATTGTACATTGTACAATTCGAATGTTTAAATTTCGGTGGTCCCTTGATAAAGACCTAAAATTGATTTTTGAGGCTCTGGAGTTGTGTCTACACTGCAACCTTGTTAAACTCACTTACTTGCCCTAGAAGCTTTGGTAGGTCTCACTGGATTTTTGTCATCTGTAATCATGTCCTCTCAGAATGGAGACAGTTTTCCTTCTTCCTTGCCGATCTGCCTCCTTTTTATTCCCTTTTCTGTTCTGAGTGCGCTGGACAGAACCTTCGCTGCCACATCGACAGATGTGATGCGGGGAGGCCCTCTTGTCTCGTTCCTGATCGCAGGGGAAACTGTTCATCATTGAATCTGGCATTAGCTGTAGTTTCCTCACTCTTGCTTCTTTCAGGGTGAGGGAGTTCACTTTTATTTCTTATCTTCTGAGAGTTTTTAAAGGGAGCAGATGTTGGATTTTGTAAAATGCCCTTTCTGTTCAATTGAGATGAATAATCATAGAGTTTTTATTTTTCATTAAACTTTGGTAATATGGTGAATTACATGAATTGATTTTCAAACGTTAAACACATGTTGCATTTCTGGAAGAAGCCTGCTTGTATCTGATATATTATTATTTTAAAATATTCGTGGGCAATTTGCTGAAAGAAAATTTTGTTAGATTTTTTTCCACCTATGTTTAAGAGGAACGTTGGTCTCTACTCTAACTTTCTGATAACGTCTTTGCCTTACTTTGGAATCACAGGAATGCTGGCCTCAAAGAATGAATTAGAAAGTGTCTCTTCCTCTTCAGTTTTATGGATGTGTTTGTGTGAAGTCAATGTTTCTTCCTTAAGTCTTTGGTATGTTTCACCAGCAAAGCCATCTACTTCTAGAGATTTTTTTTGGGGGGTGGGGTGGGGTGTGCTGGGGATGGCTGCACAGCAAAAATTCTTAACTGCAAATTCAACTTCTTGAACAGATATAAAGCTGTTAACAGTGTCCATTTTTTGGTAGTTTGTATCTTCCGGAAATTTCTCATTTCCTATGCATTTTTGAATGTCTAGGCTTAAAGTTGTTCTAATATTCCCTTATTGACTCTATAGTGATGCCAGTTCTCTTATCCCTAACGTTGGTCATTTGTATCTTCTTTGTTTCTTGATCAGTGTTATCAGTCATGCTGATCTTAAAGAAGGAGCTTTTGATTGCGTTCATTCCTGTTTTTTGCGTTTACTTCCCTCTTGACCTTGTTGCTGTTCGGTTGCTAACGGACTCTCGTGACCCCGTGGACTGCAGCACGGCAGGCTGACTTCCCTGTCCTCCACTGTCTTCCGGAACTCGCTTATGTTCATATCCACTGAGTCATATCATGTGACCCTGGGCAGGAGCAGAATCTAAATATCCAGCGAGTTTTGCTCTCGAAAATAATGTTTCCCCTCCCATTTTAGAGTGTCCCTGGACTTTTGGACCAGTAATAAAATATTTCCAAGGCTCAGAAGAAAACAAAAACAAAAACAAAAACAACCAGCAAACTATTGACTGTTTCCTTTACCCTGTCTATTTTACATTTAATTTGCTATCCTTTTTCTAGTTTCTTTTAAACAGGAAGCTGAGGTTCTTGATTTGAGACCTTTCTTCTTCTCCAATGTTGGCATTGATGCAGGCATCCCTAATTAGCTGTGTCACAGACATTCTGCTATGACATCTTTCAATTTTAATTCAGTTTGAATACTTCCTAATTTCCCTTTTGGTTTCTTCTTCGACCCATGGGTTATTCAGAAGTAGGTCATTTTTTTTTTTTCTAATATCTGGGTGTATTCCATACATCTTTATGTTATTAATTGGTAATTCAATTCCATTTTGGTCAGAACATGTGTGTTCGTGCCTTGAATCCTTTGAAATTTGTTTCTACTTAATTTATTTCCAGATCTTACCCATCTTGGTTAATTTTAGGTGTGCCCTTGAGAAGAAGGCCCATCCTGCGGCTGTGGGTGGGATTTTCTGTGAACGTCAGTCACGGAGGGCCGTATCCTTGCTGCTTCTCTTTCTACTTCTTCAAGGTCCTGAAGGAAAAATGCCTTTTTTTTTTTTCACTTTGCAGTTATGTCTGTTTTGCTTAATGGATTATGAAACTCTGTGATCAAGTTCATAGGGGTTTAGAATCGTTTGAGCTGCTTGATTGTTTAGAATTGTTGAGCTGTGTGTTCTTACGGAAATGTCTTTTCTAAACTTCTGCTCATCTTGACTGTGAAGCCCTTCTGTCCTATCTAAGATTGTCAGTCCTACATTCCCTCTACCAGGGTGAGCTGCATATGTTCTCCCAGTTGTTAGGGCCCACGAGGGGCCCACAGCAGATGATTTTAAAATGGCCCATTGTGGTGACCTGGCAAACAAAGGATGAAGTCACCGTGGCCGCATTGCCCTGGTGGCATCCGGTTTTTTTCCTTAAGGCAGGATCCTATTTTTTGAGAAACTGGTGCCAGTTTCTCAAGATCACGTGACCTCCCGACCGTGAGACCCCCCTGACTACATGATCACAAGACCCCAGCTGCAGGCTAAAGATGAACCAAGGCCCCCACCCTTCGGGGCACAAGTTCCCTTCGATAGGGTGTAAGAAGGGGTGGCTGCAAAGGGTGAGCACTGGTTTCTCTCCAAAACTAGTCTCTTTCTTTCTCCCCGTAATAAACCTTTCTCTGCCTGAGTGCCCTGCTCACTCTCTTTTCCTCCGCGCTTGCCTTACCCCTGTGTTTTTTTCCACTCACTTTTACGCTTCTATTTAAAGTTCATTTCTTATAAGAAGCAGAGGGTTGGGTCTTGGTTTTTCATCCAGTCTGACAGTCTCTTCATTTTAATTGGAATCTTTGGTCAAATTACGTTTACTGTGACTGTTGACTTGGTTATGGTCAGGTCCAAAAGCTTGCTGTTTGTTTTCTAGTTTTCCCATCTTTTCCTTGCCCCCTTTCTTTCTTTTTCTGCTTTCTTTTCACTTAATGATATGCATTTTAGGATTCCACTTTATTGCCTTTGTTGGAAATTGTTGACTATAATGCTTTAAAAAAAAATGGCAATGACTTCAGGGTCTATAGCACACATCTTGAGCTCACCACAGTCTATCTGGACGTGATGCTGTGCCATTTCACATGACGGAAGAGCTTGATGATGGCAAGCTGCCGTTTCCCTCCTGCTGGCCTTTAATCTTCCATGGTCATTTATTTTTCTTAGATGTATGTTATAAACCTCCAATACATCATCATTATTTTGTTCAAAGGACTATCTTTTAAAGAGATTTAAATAATAGGGAAAAGTCTTAATTATCTACTAAGTTAGTACCATTCCCAGGGCTCCTCCCTCCTTTCTGCAGATTTCATTTCCATCCAGCGTCACGTGTATTCTCTAAATTCACTCCAGCTTTGGTACGGTCAGGGGATCAAGACTGGAGAAGCAGCCTGTCCATATAGGAGGCGGCAGAAACTGGAAATGGCTTGGTGTGATAGGTGGCGAGGAACCGTGTGGGAGGAGGCTCCAGCGACTAGCCCTATGTGGGGCAGGAGGGGACGGGCAGGCGGACCCTCGAGTCCATTGACCTGGGTCTGTCTCTGGGAGAAACAGCACGGTGCTTTCTATGGAGTTTAGGAGAGAAATGTCACTTTGCTATCTCTCTGCCCCGATCTTTCTTTTTATTCATAGTTAATTGCTGCATTTCTTTAGCTTCCATAATGTCCCACTTAATCCTTAAGATGTTCTGCCTTGAATTCGAGTTTAATGAAGTTAAATTGCTCTCTTGCCTCTCCCGCTGGCTGGCGATTGCCGAAGGAGACAAGGCTGAGCGCTGCTCTTTGTATTCCAGCCGCTATTATGTCCCCAGAACAATGCCTCGCACACAATGAGAGATTAATAAACTTGGGTGACTCCCGTTAAAAAGGGCGCTTACTTCCGTGTGACACAATCTGTGCGTGATTTAATGCTCTTTCATCGTGGAATACAGTGCTGAGTGTCCTCTGCTCTACTCTTGAGGACTTCATAGGCGTGCAGTCTCAATTTCGAGATCTAAATAGGTGTGTCAACAGCGTGGGGGGTCACGCAAGAAATCCTCAGCTTGGGTTATTTTCCGCTGTCATAACATTTATGGTGCTGTGGAAGCACAAGCCATTTCCTCAACAAAGAAGGAAAGAGGGGAGCATCTGCCCGGGATGATAACTTGGCTGCCTGAGGTACATGGGCAGCCACAGTCTGGGCAGTATGGATGCTAATAAGGGGCGGGGGGCAGGACGTGGCTGGCGACGGACCTTGTGGAAATATGTCTTCAACAGGCAAGGAGCCAGGAGCTGCTGCCCCGCAGAGGTCTGACCGAAAGCTGTTTGGAATCAGTCTGGGAGCAGAGCTGGGCGACGGTTTCTACTAACAGGGGATGTGCCTGGGGTTTATTGCTCCTGATAGAGCTGGCGCCCAGCTAGACACCTGTTGATTGCGTGTCAGGACATCAGGGCAGAAATATCAGCTCCTGGAGGAAAGTCTTTCAGCAGAGATATGAGAAACCCAGAAAAATCAATACCCCTGATACAAAGGTGTTTCTGGAGGTGTTCTTTTAGAATGAAGAGACACACCAAGCTCTTGCCAATACTTTGGGTCTTAGAAACTATATTTCTCTTTAAAGAAGAAGCATGTCTAAAGCACAGTGTGGCTTAAAAAAATATAAACCAAAGCGCTCGCCTCTGGCTGAGGGAGCTCCAGGGTCATCCTCAGCCCCCGCTGGGCCCCGTGGACAGCGGCTCCAAGGGCCTCCCTTCCCCTTCTCCCCGATGGTCCCCTGCGTCGTCATGGTGATGCTCTCAGGGTCCCGGCTTATCGGTGCTTTTCCTGGTCCCCCAACGCCAGACATGTCCGGTGAGTTCCGGAATGTCAGCTGCCCCTATTTTTACTGTCCTACAAGCCGGCTTAAACCCAATATTAAAAGAAAAGTAAGACGGCATCTGGTCCCATCACTTCATGGCAAATGGAAGGGAAATGTGGAAGCAGAGACAGATTTCCTGTTCCTGGGCTCTGAGATCACTGCAGAGGGTGAGAGCAGCCACGAAATCAGAAGACAAGATTTCTCTCACTGCAGAGGGTGAGTGCAGCCACGAAATCAGAAGACAACTGCTTCTTGGCAGGAAAGCTGTGACAAACCGAGACAGTGCGTTATAAAGCTGAGACATCACTTTGCCGACAAAGGTCTGTATAGTCAAAGCTGTGGTCTTTCCAATGGTCGTGGACCATAACAAAGGCTGAGCACCAAAGAACTGGTGCTTCTGAACTGTGGTGTTGGAGAAGACACTTGAGAGTCCCTTGGACTGCAAGGAGATCCAACCAGTCAACTTAACCAGCAAAGGATATTAGATGTTTTGAGTCTTTGACAGGTGGGCCAGGAGTGTTACCTCGCTGAATTTCACAGAAATTCGTGTACACGGCAGTGATGTGTTTCCGAGCATTTATTTTCCGTTTGTGTTCCTTCCTTTACTCATTGTTCATGCTCACTTTTCTGTTTCTCCTCCCTGATTTGGGGAACAGTTTCCATTAAAGACCCGCCTGCCAAGCAGGAGACGTGGGTTCGATCCCTGGGTCAGGAAGATCCCCTGGAGAAAGGAATGGCAACCCACTCCAGCATTCTTGCCTGGAGAATCCCGTGGACAGAGGAGCCTGGAGGGCTGCAGTCCACGGGGTCACAGATAGGCGGACACGATTGAGCATCTATCGATGACAGCAGGATTAGCCGTCGCACTTCCTTGGCTTGCTCTGCGATGGTTTCTTCAAGATGGCTCCTGGAGTAAGCCTTCCTTGATCACTGGAGGCCAGCTTTATGGTGATCTCCGTGCCGAAAACTGGAAGGAATGTGTCGTTGTGAGGTTGATTTTGTTTTATTCCACGACACTAAGACAAAAAACAAAGAAGGGAAGAAGTGAATGTTCGAAAATTCTGAATGGCGGGCCATGGATATTTTCGTCAGATTGTTTTCATGACCTTCATGCATTTTTAAATATTTCCAAATACTCACCCCCAAGTGCTCATACCACGGTCGCAGAGAACAGTCCGTGGCCCTCTGGGTGGACAGCCTGTGCCTGCCCGAGGTGTGCTGTCCAGCCTGTGTTCTGATGGAGGGTCTGGATTTCCAAACCATGGGCAATAACTGGCCAGCCTTTTCATGGGTGGTCAGGGCTGGACCCTGCTCGTGCTGCTGAGAAAGGTCAGGGGAGTTTTAATTTTTTAAAAAATTCACTTATTCATTTTCGGCAGCGCCGGGTCTTTGTCGCGCCATGGCTTTTTTCTAGTTGTGGCGAGTGGTGGCCACTGTCTATTCCCACGCGTGGGCTCCCCCTTGCGGCGGCTTCTCTTCCCGCAGAACGTGGCCTCTGGGGCGCCCGGGCGTCAGTAGTGGCAGCAAGTGGGCTCGGGAGTTGTGGTTCCCGGGCTCTAGTGCAGGCTTGGTATTTGTGGGGCAAAGGCTTAACTGCTCTGCGTCACGTGGAATCCTCCCGGACCAGGGATCAAATGTGTGTCTCCTGCATGGGCAGGCAGATTCTTACCGCTGAGCCACCAGGGAAGCCCCAGGGAGTTCTTCTTGGTAGAAAAGAGTGTCTGAAGGTTGCCCAGCCCGACTTTTCCTGCCTCCCTGGGGTGGACGCATCACCGCCTTTGTCTTTAAGGTTATATCAGGAGGACCCGGACGTGGGCTGCTCAGCGGCTCCTCTCCAGATGCCACTGGAGGCTGAGGAACCCGGCTGAGTGGAGACGTTCGGCAGGGCCCAGCCTGCGGGCTCCCTGGTAGGCTTGGACGGCCAGGCGGGCGGGCTGTCCTGAGACAGAGCGCTCCTCTTCAGACTCTGTGTATTCCAGGGCCCCGGTATCACCCTGCGTCTGTCTGGGCCGCTTAAGACACCTTTGGAAGATCTTCGAGAAGCACCTACACGTTTCCCCTCTTCTTTTCTCGTATACCCTTGTTTATTTTTAATAACCTTAACTAAAGATTCAACATGCGAAGGATGCCGAGAGCTAGGCAGCGGAGTCTCCTCAGCCCTCCCCCCAGCCAGTTTCCTTTGGTAAACTTTCTGAAGATCTCCCAGAGCCACAAACAAGCTTGCCCCTGGCCCCTCAGGAAATAGGAGCTGGGGGACGTTCTCATCAGCGAGTAATGTTAAATGATATTTGGAAGTGAGAACTTAAAAGGAATACGAGGGGGGATTGGATGGAAAGAGGCAGGAAGCAGTGAAATCAGAGACTCAGCTTGTGGCCCAAGGGTGGTATAGTTCGGGAGGCCCTGCCAGTGGAGACCCCAGGGGCGGTGGGGCTGCAGGGGAGGCTGGCGCGGGTGGAGGCCGCCGCCCTCGCTGTCACGTGTCAGTATCCCCGTGACTGCTAACCTGTTGACACTGAGTTCCGGACTTGCCTTCACTTTTGTCATCATTTAAAAAGACATGGGAAACTTCGTTTCCCAGATTATTGTCGAGCTCTCTGACTTTCAGGAGGTGTTTTTAAGCCCATAAGATCTATGGTTCTTCTAGGAAAACCTAGGGTATAAATCACCAGTTTAAAACAATGGCGTATAAATCCTGTTGTGTGGCAAAATACAGCATCGTTAGAACTAATTGACAGGGCATGTCCACTGTAATGAGGTTGTCCACCGGATACTATAAGGTGAAACATCCTTCTTTTTAGCATTTTTAGAAACTGTAGTTAAATGGCCACACGTGTGGTAACTGATTTACTATCTGCCTCCTTGGCTGGCTGCAAATTCTGTGAAATTGGGGACCCAAGTGTGTCTTGTTCAACAGGCCATTACATGGCTCAGCACGGCACCCAAATGCAGGGGCATACTGAGGAACAACAATGGATGCATTAATGCAATGAATAGATGGGTTGGAGGATGGAATGATGGATGAAAGAAACGCATAACTGCTGGAAATGTGCCCGGAAAAGTACTAGAGATAGCAACTCTCTTCAGTGCCTTTGGATCATGCAGATCATGATTATTCATACAAGGATTTCTAGATAGGATGAGTGTGCGTGTGTGTGTGTGTGTGTGTTGGGGTGGAGACCAGAAAACAGTCACGTCCAAAGTGTGAACCACCTTCGGGGAAGCCAAAGCTCCCAACCAGCCCTTTAAAATAAAGATACGAAATCCCCGTGAACATGTTTCACTGGACCAAGGAGACTGGAGCGTTTATTTATCTCCCAGAATACACAGCCCACGGTTGTGGACCTAAATTCTCGTGGAAATACGATCCCAGAGGCGGGCGACTCACTCTTTTCACATCTGCTGTTGACAGAAGGAAAAGAAACGGCCTCGGGCTGTCGTGAGAAAGCCTGTTTTAACTGGAGAGGCCCCAAGCAGTGGTGGAGGCTTTCCACCCCAAGCAGGACCGCAAAGGGGCGCCCCAAGCCCCTCCCCAGGCAGCAGGCTCTTCTTTCCGTAATGGTTAAGCGCGATCGTCCCTGGAGACAGAGGGTGGAGGAGGCTGGCATCCTTCTAAAATGAAATCGACTTTCATGACGCCGCATTTTTACACACACTTGGGCCAAGTTGAGAAGAAATGACGCTGGAAAGAATTTGGGGAATTCTCCCCATGGGGGGTGGGGCCGGGATGTGCTCAGGAAGACTGAGAGCCGGCCTGGAGCGGCGGGTCAGGCGCGGGGGCCGTGGCCGGAGGAGCAGCTCTGGGCTGTGCCGGGGGTCGTGGCACCCACCCTCCTGCCCCCACCCCGACTTCTGGGGGTGGATTGTCACGCAGAGGAGGAGGCCCTTCCTCAGAAGGAAATCGGGTGTTTTAAGAAGGTAGTGAGTCGTGGGTGCGCCAGGCAAGGAGGGGGTCGTGGAGACTGCAGGGACACAGAGCAGACTCACACGGGACTGGGGGACACGTGGACGAGATGGGACCCCAAGCCCGCCCCCTGGAGAGCTGGCTTGTCTTTCAATCCGTTACATGCCATGGGCAGAGCAGACGGGCAGCTGGCTCTGAGCTCCGCGCGCAGCCCCTCCCCAGCAAGGACTGGGGGAGCCCCTGGGGACGCACCTGGAGCCCTGCCTGCCGGCTCTGGCCCCCAGGCCTCCCAGGCTCTGACTGCAGGGCGTGCCAGGGGCAGCCATCCTGGTGGGCGTCACTAGAGCCCCCTTGGCTCCCGCTGGTTTATTTGATCACACTTCTCCGCCTCCCTCTCAAACTCATGACCCTGGAAAGGGAGCCACGGTCTTTCTTCTGCGGCTACTGTCCTCTGGGCCCACGCATATGAGCTGGCACATGGCTCGCTTAGAACCGATGATTTCCAATAGGGCAAATGGTCCCGTCTGACTTAGAAGTGGTCCCGTCGGACTTGCCCTGAGGCTGTCAACCAGCACAGGGAGAAGAAGGCATTTTATGACCTATGGCTCTGCCCTCAAGTTGGGTATGGAAGGGTATTTCCTGTGTTTGCCCCATAGACAGGCCTGAGTCGCCTCTCACTGCAGGTGTATTAGGCCAGTGCCTTTTCCCCACGTCTCTGCAGAGAAGCATCCACTGGAGACAGCTGCCCTCTGAGCTGGCATTCCAGGGGTACGGCTTTGCTGGGGCTTCAGCATCGGGGGTGACAGTGAGGCCTGGCAGGGATGCGGGGCGCCCGCCGCAGCGCCCACCGCCTGGGACGTCCTGCGGGCAGGGATGAGGGGCGCCCGCCGCAGCGCCCACCGCCTGGGATGTCCTGCGGGGCTGGAGCAGCTCCCTGCCCTGGCTGCTCCGTGAGTGGCTCTGCAGGGGGGGCCCAGCACCAGGCTCCTCTTTGCCAGGCTGTGCTCGGAAGCCGGGGTGGCGGTGAGCGGGGGCCTCGCACAGGAAGCTCCTCCTCCTGGTCACTGGTGGGCTTTCCCGGAGGCTCCGAGAACAGAACCTGCTCTCCTGCTTGGTCGTTCGCTGTGGGCTCCTCATTCACTCATCCGGATGTCTGTCAGTCCATCCTTCCGCTTGCTCAACGCTGGGGTCCCAGTTAAGCGAGGCTCAGCCCATCCCCCAGGAGGACGCGCGTGGTCCCTGCTGCAGGCGGGCCACCCACCCCACGGCTGGTATCACGCCTGCCGGCCGTGAGCCCCTCCACACGCCGTTCCTTCATCCGTCTGTCTCCTTTGCGCTGCTTGGCCTGGGTCTAGGGCGGCTGTCAGCGACCTGAGCTGAGCTGCGGGCAATGCCTCGTCCCCTCCCGGGGTCCTTTCCCTCTGACGCTCAGCCCTGGTGGCAGGCGCAGGGGGCCGGTATCTACCCGGCCCCTGTGTGTCCGCCGAGCTGACCTGCGCACCGGGGAACTTCACGCGGGTTTGCCAGCTGTAATTGCTGGTCACCTTGGTGGCCCAGACCCTTCTTTGTGATTTTCCTTTGGTCTGTACTTTACTTTTTGAAGGCAGTGAAAACCTTGGGATACCTAAATAAAGAGGCAGCTCTTTCGAATGTTCCCATTTACTCACCACGGAAGAATTCCTAGGAGAAGGCGCGGAGATCTGAAGACCCGACCTGTGGCTTCAGAGTCACGCCATCTCTGGATTCAGCTCAGTTCAACACGGATGCTGTTTTATTGTTTTACAAAAAGCTTATTGCTTAGTAGTGTTGTGATGTCCTCTAATTTCTTTTGCTTTTGAAATCATGAGGATGATGGAAACCCAGTTTTCCCCTGCCGTGCTTGCGTGCTTGAGTGCAGGGCAGCCTGGCGCCCTTCATGGACTCCTCACCCCAGCTATGAAGCAGCAGCCTGCGGGCAGAGTTTTGGGAGGAGACACCTCTGAGAGACGAGAGCTGGGTCTTCTCCTCTCTCAGTCAAGGTGGTAAACAGCCAAGGTCCCCGGGGTCTCCGGGCTGTTTATGCCCTTGTGGACGGGCCTGCTGTCTATGTGGGAAGCCCTGCCGGGCTCTGGAAACATCACATGGGCGCTGACGCAAAGATGAATACAGCCAAGTATAATAGACCTGTAATTGCAGCAGGACTGTGGACTTCTCTGTAAAAGTGTAATAAACGCTTATTGTTAAGTAAATGTCAAAAATGAGGAAAATAAAAGGACAGTCGTAAAAATGAACAATAATGGCACCATTCAGAGATACAAACCGTTACCATTTCAATGTTTTCCCTTCTTTCTTGGAGTGCGTTTTTAGAAGGTTTTATCCTGATTGTTTCACAGCGTATCAAACGCATCGCTGTGTGACTCTCACACTGTGAGCCCTGCTCAGGGCTGGATGGGACTGGATCCTCTGAGTGTTAGCTGCTCAGTCTGTCCTGCTCTGCAGCTCCACAGACTGCAGGTCCCCGGGCTCGTCTGTCCGTGGGGTTTTCCAGGCAAGAATACTGGGTGAGTTGCCGCTTCTGACTCCGGGGGATCTTCCCGACCCAGGGATGGAATCACAGTCTCTCGCGCCTCCTGCACGGTCAGGCGGATGCTTTCCCACCGTGTCACCTCCTAGGATGTGTTATATTTCAGTTGGCCCTCTCCCTAGCATTGCACACTGTGTCCCCTGGCTTTTCTGAGAATATGTGCTATAGGTGAGCATTTTCTGCATGTATACTTGCCTGTACTTGGGGGTCCCTTTGGAGGAGACACTGACACAGTTGTGCTCTAGGGTCCGGTTTGACTTTAAACCCCGGCTGCCCACTTGCCAGCTGTGTGACTTGGTGAGGCTGCTAAGCCTCTCTGTGCACCACGGTCCTCATCCGCAGGGTGCCGTGTAAGGTGGCGGAGGCCTTTCCGGGGGCTGAGGCAAGTGAGCAGTGAGCCTGGCCCACAGCAGGCTGGGCTGACGGCCACTTCTGCGGCCGCCCTGCTGCGTCCTCAGCGATACGGTGATGAGCTGGACTGAAGCCTGGAGCAGGCTGGCCAGCCCAAACAGAAGTGCTTCTGAAGGCTTTGGGTTTCTGTTCTCACTGGTTTCCCCAAGTCTTCTCAAAATGAAACGTTGGTAACTTAATGTGTGGACAAATGAATATGTTTCTACACCTCAGTGCTTTTCTCTGTTTTTCCTCCGCTTCTATCCTTCATGCCCTCCCCGGTGCTGGTGGGAATCATGGACAAAGCTGCCCGATCCCCGCCATTAGAGAGGCCCCTGCTATGTCTGTGGGCGGCACAAGGATGCTGGTTGGGGCCACAGCGAGTGCAGTTCGCTTTGCCTAGGACCCTCTCGTTCCCAGGTTACAGTTGAGTACAGCATGGCCAGCTGGGTCCTGTGGAAGCAGGTCCGCACGTCCACTTCAGCCTCTCTCAGCCCGTGGGCTTACGGGGTGCTGCCTATCCTCACGTGGTGCAAGGACACGTCCAGACCAGCCCTGCTCGGAACTCAGATCAAGTGAGTTCTCTCGTCTCTTCCTCCCTGGTTCAGAGGGCAAAGACCTCAGGCTAGCAGCGAAACAGAATGAAGGCCGGTTCTTGCCTTGCCTGTCCTAGGCTCCTGGTCCATGTAGGGTGTTCTCTGTGGGGCTCAGATACTTGGCGCCCTCTGCCTGCCTCTTGTACGGGGTGCCCCTCTGCCCACGGCTCGCTGCCTTCTCCTTACGCGACCCGGATTATGTGGAGGGCCACTTGGCATCACTGTGTTGGATTATGGTCGGCCTGGGGTGGGGGTGCAATATGACAATTTTATTTTTGTCTTTTTTACAGTGTACTTTAGAATTACATAGGGCATTTTTCCTTTTTGTTACTGTGTTTTTCTTCCAATCGTTAGAATAACTTCAGGGCAAAAAAAGAGAAATGTTGAGATTCTGCTGGAAGTTAGTGCTGATGGACTTGACAGGGAGCCGGTGGTGGCATCTGCCCGTGTTTGCCACTTACGGGATGCCAGCTTCAGCCCTCTGCGTCTCCGACCCTTCACTTTTAAATGAGGGAAAATAAAGGCACCTCCTTCATAGGTTTCATTATGATCATGACAGATTTGTCCTTTCTAAGACATCTTTGAGCACCACATGATGACAAAGACGTTCACCTATGTCCCCGTCTGTAAGTTTTACAATGTAAGTTTTTTAGTTCCACGAGACCCTTCAAGCTAATTCTGATGTAAGATGTAACTGTTTTTTTTTGTCTGTTTGTTTGCTTCCCCATATTGACATCCAATTGTTCCAGCATTGCTTGTTGAAAATATGCTCCTTTCCCGATTGAATAGTCTTGGCACCTCTGTCAGAAATCCGTTGAAGATATGTGCCCGGGGCCACCTCCAGGCTTCCTTCTCTCTTCCATTGATCTGCACACCTGCCCTTCTGCCAGGACTGCATGTCCCTGCCCGTCGCTTCACAGTAAGTCTTGGTATCGGAGAGCGTATGTGCGGCAGCCAGAAAGAAGCGCCCGTGATCGAGGGCCCAGCCCTAGGCTCTGAAATTCACCAGTGCCGAGTGTAGCAGGACACCCGGGCAGACCCGCTCTGGGAAGGCCTGGGGCTTGTCCGACAGCCGCTCTGGCCTGAGGCCCCCGCGCCTTGCAGAGCCTCCCTGGTCCTCGTGGCCACCTGGGTGCTCCCACCAGCCTCCCTTCCTCTCCATCTTGCAAGTTTCTACGATAAAAACTTGCTGGAGTGTTGATGGGTGCTGTGTAGAGCAGAGAACTCACTGCGGAGCTCTCTCTTCAGCACCTTTCCTCCCGGGAGTCTTCCTGCCGGTTAACACAGGGTCTCTCTCCTTCACTTGAGCTTTCCACCGCTTTAATCTTCAATGCACGGGTCTTATTCATAATTTGCTTGATTCATCCCCGCTGCTGCTGCTGCTGCTAAGTCGCTTCAGTCGCGTCCGACTCTGTGCGACCCCAGAGACGGCAGCCCTCCAGGCTCCCCCGTCCCCGGAATTCTCCAGGCAAGAACACTGGAGTGGGTTGCCTTTTCCATCTCTAATGCATGAAAGTGAAAAGTGGAAGGGAAGTCGCTCAGTCGTGTCCAACTCTTCGCAACCCCATGGACTGCAGCCCACCAGGCTCCTCCATCCACAGGACTCCGTGATTCATCCCTAAGTATTTCATAATTGTGTATGCTATTGTAAACTGAATTGTAAATTAAGTTTTTAACGTCATTTCCAACTCTTTGACAGTATACGTAGATGCTGCTGGTTTTCCAATATCAACTTTGCCTTCAAGAGCATTTTTGCCTAAATTCACTTACCGGTTGCGTAGCTTTTAGTTATATTCCTTAGTATTTTCCACATATGTGGCCAAGTCATCTGTGACAAAGGCGGCTTTAATTCTTTTCCAGCGTGAGCTCCTTTTACTCTGTTTTCCTGTCTTATTGCATCGGTTAGACTTTCACTAAGGCCTGGATAAAGGGCTGAGAACAGCCCTCTGCCTTATTTCATAGCGTTCAGTCTTCTGAGTGTGGCATTGGCTGTGGGGTCTGTATGGACGTCCTCAGCTTACTGGAGGAGGTTTCCTCTCCCGGCTTGCTCAGGTTTTTTTTTTTTTTTGGAAAGATTTGGATTTTGTCCGGTGGTTTTTCTGTACCAATTGAGATAATCATGTATTGTCTTCTTTTTCATTTAAAATTAATAGCACGTTATATGATTTTTAAAACTGTTAATGTCACATTCCCGGGAAACACTCTCATTGGTCACGTGTTCTTTTCTTATAACATGTTGTCTCTGGTTTGCTAATATTTTAGTAACGATTCTTGTGTGTATGTTTATGAGGATTATTGTTTGCTTGGTGGTGTTTTCCTCCTTTGGTGTTGTCTGTAGTTCTGGCATCAAAGTAACACTAAACTCACAAAATGGATTAAGTAGCTTTTTGCCCTCCCATTTTCTGAAGAACTTTGTGAACAAATTTGTTTAAAAAGAATTTAAACACATTATGTATAAGACCTATACACCAAAGATTACAAAACACCCCTTAAAGCAATGGAGCGCTAAGGTGATGGAGAGATATCATGTGTTAACTGATAGGAAGACTCACCGTGTTTAAAGACTTTCCTTAAACATTCTAGATTCCACCACTGATGCGTTCTTAGTGTGGAGTTTTCTTTGTGGGAAGGTTTTACATTTTCTTGGGCTATGGGGATTTTCAGATTCTCAGTCTCTTTACTTGACTTTTGTGTGTTTTGGGCTGGTTTGGTAACAGATATCTTGACTGATACCGGACTGTTTCCATGGACACAGCACGCGTGCCTGTGTTCTCCATCACTCGGTCCTGTCTGACTCTTTGTGACCCCATGGACTGTAGGCCACCAGGCTCCTCTGTCCGTGGGATTCTCCAGGCAAGAATGCTGGAGTGGGTTGCCATGCGCTTCTCCAGGGGAACTTCCCAACCCAGGGATTGAACCCCGGTCTCTTACATCTCCTCCACTGGCAGGCAGATTTTTTACCTAGCGCCACAGGGAAAGCACTGACACAGCGTTGTGTTTATTTTTTCATTACTGGTGTAGCATTTTCCCCTGGATGTAATGTCACTTTTTTCTGGCTTCTTTCAGTATCTTCTCTGTTTAGCTTGATACAGATGAAAGGAAACACACTAGAGTGTGCCTAGCAATGATTCCCCTGTTCAGCTTGCCGAGTTCATGGCCATTCTCTTTCCCACCAACTTTGGGGTGCTTCTGTGTACTTAGAAGTCTCATTTTTTCCTGTCCGATTTTGTCTGTCTTTACCCATGGGACCTCAAGAGTGTGTATTATGGATAACTTGATATTGTCTCTGAGGCTCTCTACTTTTTCTCACTATTTTCAGACTTGTTACTGTCTATTTCTGTATACGACCTGTTTGTTTTTTTTTTTTTCCCCCATTTTGTTTTATCACCAATCTGTTATTGAGTCCCTTTAGGGAATTGTTAAAACTTCAGTAAATGTATGTTTCAGCTTTAGAATTTCCATTTTTACAGTTCAATTCCTCAGTTGAGATTTCATATCTCTTCAGTAATCAAGACCATTTTTCCTTTTATCCTTTAATTCCATTTATAAGAGCTGCTATGAAATCTCAGCTTGCTAAATCTGATACCTAGGTCATTTGTAGTCAGTTTCTACCGACTGCCTTTTATTCTTGTATATGGAACAGTTTTCCTTTTATTTGCATGTCTAGTAACTTGGGTTTGAAAGCTAGGCCTTGTGGCTGGCACAGTATAATACGTGATTCCAGAGTCCACTGTGCTTTGAGCATTTATTTTTCTTGTTTTAACCTGCAGTTCACTTGCCTGGCCTCCGATTACAAGCTTTGCCTCTGTTTCATGCTGCTGCCGAAATCTCTGCTCTGTTTTTATGTATTCCCGCCTCTGCGAGGTAGCCTGCTTCTGTAAATTGAACTTGGAAATATTTGCATGTCACTGTGCTGTTTTAAAGCCAGTTTTCCACAGCTCTTTGTGGATTTGGACAGCCAACCTGTGCCTGAATAATTCGGCAGTCCATCAGGGTTCAGGCTGAGATTAGACTCAGGTTGGGGAGCTCGGCCGCTCTGCCTCTGAGGGTTCCTTGCTCCTAAGGGCCCCCCGGATTCCAACAGCTCTGCTAGTTTGCGGCTCTGTCCGCTGACACGGCAAGCCCAGGAGGTGTCGGCTCCTGGCCCCCTGAGCTGATGTTTGGGGGATGTGCTTGGCTGACAAAGCGGCAGGCCCGCAGGCCTCACTGTGTGGCTCGTGGCCAAGAAGCCACCGCTCTCCGGGCCGGGCCCCGTGGTTTTCCCACTGCGTCTGCTGCGGGGCGCCCACCTGAACACAGCTGGCTGTCAGCGGCGATTGGGGCGGGCTTATGTTTACATTTTTAATCTCACTCTCACTCGTGGAGTTTCCTCCGAAGTTTCTAGCCTCTTTCCCAGTCCCGACTTCCATCTCCTGCCCTGGGTGGTCATGGTGCCAGTCGTGGCTGCTGCCACAGACGTGGGCACTGGAGAGCTCCCTGGGTCCCCTAAAGCTGCAAACTCCCAATTCTTACTCCTGTCACCTGTTTTTACATTTTTTTTTGAGCATGAACGCTTGCTCTGACTTTTGCCCATCGCTTCCTGCTTTCTAAATGTCTTTAAGTAGCTGTTTTAGACATTTTATCTAGGCTTTATGATTTTACCTGTGGGAGAGTTTGCATGACCACTTCAGGTTCCTGCAACTGTCTCCCCTCTCTGTGGTTTTAAAACATCGCCCTTTAAAGTAAATGCCCTTTCTCCTCCTTATTGTGATGGAGCGCCTGGGCCACACTTCTAAAGGAATTCAAGTAATTACAGTAAGAGTGGATTATTGGTTTTTCCTTATTTTTACTAGCATGTCCTTAGTCTTTCATTATTAATTTTGATTCTGCATGTGTGGGAAGTATCTGAATATGCTTAATTTTCAAAAGTTGTTTTTTTCTTTCTTGTAACTCAGAAACGGGTGCTCAATTGTATCCAGTGCATGATAAGCATTGCTTTTTATTTTTCTAGGGGGAATTTGATGGATATTGTTTTTATTATTAGATTTTTAAAAATGTAAAACCGATCTGCTGTGTAACTTAACGTTTGGCTTGTTGTGTAGTTCACGTCTCTGTGACTGTTCTTGAGACGGAATGTTTTTATGTGTTTGTGACCTACCCCTCTCTCGTGAATTGACTTTGCACGTTTTCTATCTCACAGTATTCTTTTAAAATGGATTTGTTATAACTTTTTATGTATCAGGGTTGTTAAACCACTGTCATATGTGCCATCAGTATTTTCCCAGGGTTTGTTTACTTTCTAATTGTGTTTGTGATGCTTGTAGATATAGAATTCTATATTTTTCTATAGTTAAATATAGCATTTTTTCTTTCATCTGGTATTATACTTGGAATATCTTTTTCTTCATATACTAAAGGCATCTGCATTTTCTTCCAATATAGTTATGGCTTACTTTACATGAAAATTTTTGTCCACAAAAGATGTATTTTTATAAATGTTGGGAAGGAAGGATCTAAACAATATTTCCATATGGTTTCCCATTTTTCTCTACATCATTTATTGACTAAACCATCTTTTCCCCATTTCTTTGATATTCCAGTATAATATTTGAAGTAGTTATAAGCACTTGTATTTCTTAACTTTTAAAAATTCCAGTGCTCTGACTTTGAGAGTATGTGTGTGTGCATTTAAAAAATACCTTATAGAACAAGTTCCTTTATTACTTTCTATTTTTCTCTAATATTCCTACACACATTTCTTTCAAAATAATTTTAGAAATATTTTGTCAAGTCTATTTGTGATTTCTATTGAAATTGCATTAAATCTGTAGAATTAACTGGAAAACATATCAGTCATGTCTGACTCTTTGTGACCCCGATGGACTGTATCCCACCAGGCTCCAGTACCCATGGGATTTTCCAGGCGAGAATACTGCAGTGAGTTGCCATTTCCCCCGCCAGGGGGCCTTCAAGACCCAGGGATCCAGCCAGTGTCTTTTGCCTCCGGCACTAACAGGCAGGTTCGGTGCCACTGCACCATTTATGTGCGAAGGGAAACTGCGACGTCCTTCGAGTTTCCAACTGTCTCCTCTGGAGACGCGGCTCAGCTTCCTTTGTTCAAGTAACCTTCATGGCTCTCGTAACTTGCGTGGTTTTTAGGTGGATCTTGTACATGTTAGGATATTTTTGTTCCTGAGAAAACTGTAGTTTTGTTGCTGTCATAAATGGGGTCCATAATTTAAAACAGTCAGTTGTTTGTTTTTTTTTTTTAACCAGCAAAATGGGTTTCTTTGGGGATGGCAAAAAAGCACCGTTTGGGACGCAACTATGGCAAGCCACAAGGCAAGCCTGGTGAAGCCAGGGAGAGGGAACTTGCCTAGAGGAGAAGCAGAAAGTTCTTTGGTGGAAACTGGGAGTTACAAGTATAGTGGTTTTTCATTGGCTGAGTTGTGGGGCCTCTTATTGGCTGAGCTATTGCCAGGAGAGGGGAGGAGTCTTTCTTTCTCCGGCTGGTGGTCCTAAACCAGTGTCAGCTCTTGCTGGAGCTGCTAGGGACATCTCTTAGTGGTGGGTCAGAGCTGATGTTCAGTGTACGAGAGTTCCTCTTCTATCTTCCCAGCTCCATTTTCATGAGGTTCCCCTTTATAAATTTTGTATTTTTTTATTTTTTATCTAATTTTGTATTTTTTGTATTTTGTATATATTTTTTTGTGTTTGTATCTAATACTTCGTTGTTATTGGACTATAATAAAGTTACTAGGTTTGGAGTCCACTAAAATTACAAACATTAAAGCAAATTGTTCTGATGCATTTTTATTTGATTCTCTAAAAGTCATATCACCTATAAAAATTGCAGTATAAATTATTTATTTTAAACTGTATCATATTTTAAAAATTTGATTTCAGAAGTAGGAGCAATCATGAGAATTTTGCTTTAACAGACAGAGCTAACAGTTTGAGATAAACCCTTTTTTATCTTATTTTGAAATATATCTTAGAAATATTCTTCTATCACTGTTTTACAAATAAAAGTCAGTAATGAATGTTGGATTTGCCATATGACTTTTTTAAAGAATTAAACATTTTGGTCATTTTCTATTAGTTTAGATACATTGATTGATTATGTTGACTGATGCTCATTTGGAATTTTCAAATAGTTATTCACAGCTAAGATTATTAAATAGCTTTTTATTTGTGTCTTTAAAATTTTTCTGGTGTCAGGGTTATGTGCAGTGAACTGGGAAGTTTTCCAAATATCTTTATGTGGAAATAATTTAAATAGCATAAGAATGATCTCTCTTTGAGTTTTGAAATAACCTGCTCATAAAAATGCCTGGACCTAAGATATTTTATGACGTTCATTCTTGGGCAGTTTTAAACATTTCATGTTTAAATTAATACCTAGGTGCAAGCCACATATAAATACACTTTTGCCATGCGAGTTTTACAAGCAGATGAAGCGGAAGGCTCCCTCAGCTGTATCCGTGTTGCTCAGCAGAAGCAAGCACGTGATCTGAGTACGGGTCTTTCACATTTTCCTCTGTGTATTTCAAAGCAGGAGAAGCAGTTACTGGAATATAAAGTTTTCCTCTCTGCTTTATTTTTACACAGATTAATGAGTCTGGATATATGTTGTGAGACTTGTCCTTTTCTTTTAACATCGTGGAAATCTTACCATGTGAATCTATGTGGCTCTATCTAATTTTGCATTTTACTGTTGAATAATGTGTGATGGAAATCATCTTAGTTTAACAAGCCTTTGGTGACATCTCTTTTATGATTCCTGGAGTATTTATGTTGCTGTTTAGTTGCTCAGTTGAGTCTGACTCTTTGCCACCCCGAAGACTGTAGCACACCAGGCTTCCCTGTCCTTCATCATCTTCTGGAGCTTGCTCAAACTCATGTCCATTGAGTCAGTGATGCCATCCAACCATCTCATCCTCTGTCATTCCCTTCTCCTCCTGGCTTCAATCTTTCCAGCTTCAGGGTCTTTTCCAAGGAGTCGGCTCTTTGCATCAGGTGGCCAAAGTATTGGTGGTGTATTTACATTTTCTAGTATTTCCTTTAACCTTTGGAAGTCACTCAGAAACATTTGCTTTGCTAAACAATTTTTAATTTCACCCAGATCTCGTCTCTATTTTTTTTGCCCTTCCCCGCTCACTCATTCATTAATTTGTTCAAAAATATTTATTGAACACTTGCTATGTGTCAGGCACTTTTCTAGAGGCTTAGCAGATACCTCTGAATGACACAGACCAAAATCCCTGATCTCATTCTGCTGACATTCAAGCATATTTTAAAGTTACCAGTTTGGATTTACTAATATTATGAATATTTAAAGAATTAGCCTATATTTACAGTATTTTCTTATGATTATCCATCTTTGTGAAATTTACTCTCTGGATGTCTTTGTTTACATTCCCAGTGTTTTGCTTTTTGTTTCCTTTTTCTCTGCTTTTGCTTAAAAGACGTTTCTCTAATTCATTTATCTTTCTTTATTTTCATTTCATTGCTGTAATGAAAAACCCACAGACAAAATTAATCGGTTCTACTATTTTACTCCTTGGAAGAAAAGTTATGACCAACCTAGATAGCATATTCAAAAATAGAGACATTACTTTGCTGACTTAGGTCTGTCTAGTCAAGGCTATGGTTTTTCCTGTGGTCATGTATGGATGTGAGAGTTGGACTGTGAAGAAGGCAGAGCGCCAAAGAATTGATGCGTTTGAACTGTGGTGTTGGAGAAGACTCTTGAGAGTCCCTTGGACTGCAAAGAGATCCAACCAGTCCATTCTGAAGGAGATCAGCCCTGGGATTTCTTTGGAAGGAGTGATGCTAAAGCTGAAACTCCAGTACTTTGGCCACCTCATGCGAAGAGTTGACTCATTGGAAAAGACTCTGATGCTGGGAGGGATTGGGGGCAGGAGGAGAAGGGGACGACCGAGGATGAGATGGCTGGATGGCATCACGGACTCGATGGACGTGAGTCTGAATGAACGGGAGTTGGTGATGGACAGGGAGGCCTGGCGTGCTGTGATTCATGTGGTCACAAAGAGTCCAAAACGACTGAGCGACTGAGCTGAACTGAACTATTTTAAAGGGGTTTCTTTTCTCCTTTTAATGGTACCGATTTTTCTTTTCTCTCTGGCTTTTACTGTTCTTTTTTCTAAAGTCTCAAATTAGATGCCTCATTTCTTTGTTTCTTTGGTGTTTATACTTTGCATGTTCCCGTGAAAGGCTTTGGCCTGTATCTTATGTTGGTCTATTGATCGTCAGTGGCAAATCCATCCGCTGACTTCCTGGTGTGACACACACTCACCGCTTTCTGTTATGCTCACACTGAATAATTCTGAATGCATGTTGTGAAACATGAATTTCCAGGAATTTGTGCAGACCACGGAAAATGCTCCTGGAGCTCTGCCGTGGGTCAAGGAGCAACGTCACAGCCCCAGAAGGTGGCCTGCCGCAGTGCGTGGTGGGGGATGGCCCCAGGGCCTCGTTGTCCTCAGAGAGGGAGCCCCCAATTCACACTCTCCTCTAGTTGAACTGCTTCGCCTGGTTGACCTTTCCGTCTTAAACTTCAGAAATCTTGTCTGTTATGTGCTGGTGTGCGCCTCATCGTGTTTTCATGGAAACCGTTGACTTTTTTTGAGATCGAGGACTTGACTTACGCACTTACTTCTGAAATGCATGAGGTCTGCATGCCCTCCTCTGATCCTCAGGACACCTTGACAAGCAAGTTGTTCATAACTTAATGGTGAAAGTGGGCCAGTGAGGATGTGAGCTTACCTGAACTCAGAGCTCCAAAGTGCAACGCGCTTCCACCAGACACTTAGTCCATTCAACTTTTTTATTTCCATTGCTTTTGTGGTTCCTTTTATAAGCAGCTGAGGGAGAAATCATCCAGCTGGTCGTTTCATTCACTGATGAGAATTTCTCTGCTTTCATCTGCACTTCTTTTATTATTATTATTATCTGCACTTTTAAATCGAGCAATCATAGTTTTCAACTGGAAGCAATATTCCTGATTGAGGAGTGACTGTCATCTGAAATTTTACTAAGAAAAGTAAACTAGGAAATTGAAACATTTCCTTTGGATGCCTCAGTAACTTCTTCAAACAAAGACATTTCTGATGACACGGATTATTGCTTTGCTTTTAGCGAATGAACCTTTGTGTGGATTTTTCTGAGTTCATTCATTCCTTATCAGTCCAGCTGTGCGGAGAGCAGCTGTCCATGGGTCCCTGTTGTTGGATCTGAGATGGGTTCTTGCCCAGATTTCGTGGGGCTCAGATCTTTCAGAAGGAAGGCATGGTTGGCGTGGCTCTCATTTGACTTGACAAATCAGTCTGTCATGGGGAGGGCAGGGCCGTCGTTCTGGTTGGAAGCAGCGGACGGGCAGGACCTCGCTGTGGTGTGAGTGTCCTCTGCTGGTCTGTTGCTTTTCCTTGTGGGTCTGGTTGCCTCAGCCGTCAGTCTCTCTGAATACCAGGAATGTTGTTGTTCATTTGCTAACTGGTGTCAGACTCTTTGTGACCCCATGAACTGTAGCACACCAGTCTTCCCTGTCCTTCGCTAACTCCGAGAGCTTGCTCAAATTCATGTTCATTGAGTCGGTGATGCCATCCAACCAGCTCATCCTCTGCTGCCCCCTCCTCTTCCTGTCCTCAATCTTTCCCAGCATCAGGGTCCTTGCCAGCGAGTTGTCTCTTTGTTTTGGGTGACGAAAGCACCAGAGCTTCAGCTTCAGCGTCAGTCCTTCCAATGAATACTCAGGGTTGATCTCCTGTAGGATTAGCAGGGCTGATCTCTTTGCAGGCCAAGAGACTCTCAGGAGTCTTCTCCAGCACCACAGTTTGAAAACATCAATTCTTCGGGACTTGGCCTTCTTTATGGTTCAACTCTTATATGCATACATGATTATTGGAAAAAACCATAGTTTTGACTATATGGACCTTTGTCGGCAAAGTGGTGTCTTTGCTTTCTGATACACCATCTAGGTTCATCGTAGCTTTCCTTCCAAGGAGCAGGCATCTTTAATTTCATTCATAAATGAACCAGCAGGATTAGCCATGGTCTTCAGACCTGCTGAGGGTGATGTCTCCATGCCCACAGCTCTCACCTCACCACTGAGGTGGAGTCCTCGTTAATTTTTTTTCCTAAGTGTTTCGTGCTAATACTCATAAAATTACGCTTATTGTGTTTACAGCCATCCACGGGTTGGCCTCACTCCGCCTGGCTTGTGTGTCCGGGGTTATGGAGGCCCTGCAAGAGCCTGGGGAGCGCTCAGGACGGTGCACGGCTCACCACGCCCCTCCAGCCCCCAGAGGGACCCCGGGGCCTCCAGCCACCCCGTCCCGCCCCCCCTGTGACCCAGCCTGACGTCCCTCTGCCCCATGGGTGGGGGCAGCGGCACCCCCGAGAGTGAGCGGGCTCTCCACTGTCACGCTTCCCCTCAAGATAATTCAAGTCTATCTCCTTGTGCACGGCACCCCCAGTCACGGAATTTCTGCTCCAGAAGCTGTTCTCATGGCCCCGCTCACTCCAGCCAAGCCTCCAGGGAGCTGCACCCAGGGAGGCTGTCCATCTGCCCGTCAGTCCCGGCCAGGGCACACAGTGAGAAGAAGAGATAAAAAATGATGAAGACTTGAAAGATGGAAATAGAACTCCTCTTATCTGCCAATGACGCAAAAATCCTAAGGAATCTTTCAAATTAACTAGAATTGTCAGACAAATTTCAAAATCACTATACTTGTTTGTTCAAGGAGGTTAAAAACAAAATTTACAAAAGGTAGTGGACAACTGGGAATGATAAAGGAAGCAACACATTTGAAAAAAAAAACTGATGAGAGAAACTAGAAATAAAAAAGCATAATAACTGAAATGTGAAATGCTATAGCTTAGCAACCAAGCAGCCACAGTGCAGAGGCAATCAGTCAATTGAAAGATATTGGAAAAAATCTCCTTATGATGACTCATAATAAGCCACAGGGACCAAATACATAGAATAGAAGGTGAGAGACTTTGAGGGAATGACAGATGCATCTAACATATTAAATTAAGACCCAGAAAGAGAGAGGGGCTAGAACGGAGCAGAAGCAAAATTTGAGAAGACAGTAGCTGGGGGTTTTCCCAAACTGGAGAATGGTGTTGGTGGGCAAGCCTCAAGCAGCGCAGATTAAAGGCGGGTGTGTGTCAGCACTTGATTCTCGTCAGTCACGTAGCTGTGTCCGACCTGCAACCCCGTAGGCTGCAGCCCGCCAGGCTCCTCTGTGCCTGAAATTCTCTGGGCAAGAATACTGCAGTGGGTAGCCATTCCCTTCTCCAGCGAATCTTCCCAACCCAAGGATCAAACCCGGGTCTCTTGAATTGCCAGGAGATTTTTTTCCACCTGAGTCACCAGGGAAGTCCAAAGTTGCATTGAAAAGTTGGCTCTCGCTGCAAAATGAGGCAAGAGTGGAGTTTCCAAAAATTTGCTGCTGTGACCATACCCGTTAAAACCACCATGGGATACCAATACCCACTGGCTAAAACTTAAAAATAGAAAATGCTTAGTGTTGAAAGGCTGCAAAGCAGTGAGCACTGTAATATAGTCATGGATATGAATGTAAATTTGTCCAACAGTTTGGAAAACTGTTCAGCACAGGTTTGGTCTAAGACCCAGGGATCCCACCTTTAGGCAAGTACCCCGTGGCTGTGCCAGAAACTGTGCTTAAGCATGCTCAGCACTTTAATCATTTGCAAAAGCTGAAAACTGGAAACAACTCAGACATAGACTTCATGAGTAAATTAAGGGTCTGCAGCTGGTCCATGCCAACGTGGATGGAGCTCACAATCGTCATGTGTTATGTGGAAGCAGCCAGACATAAGGCTGCGTGTGTGTGAAGTGAAAAATCAATGCTAGATGAAACTGTAGTGTTTAGAGATGAAAACCTATGTGATATTGATCTAGAAAAAGCAAGGCACTCATTGCCATGAAAACCACCGCAGAGACTGCTGACGAAGGGGAAGGAGGGAGGAGGGGAATTCAGGAAAGCCCTGGGGCCCCGACTACGTGCTGTGATGACTGGTGCTCACGCACCCTTTGCTTTGTAATAATTCAGTAAGTCAATATTGATGGTTGTTTGTGTGTCTTCAGTCGTTCAGTCATTCACTCGTGTCTGACTCTTTGTGACCCTGTGGACTGCAGCCCTCCAGGCTCCTCTGTCCATGGGATTTCCCAGGCAAGAAGACTGGAGTGGGCTGCCATTTCCTCCTCCAGGGGACCTTCCCAACCCAGGGATCGAACCCGTGTCTCTTGCGTCTCCTGCATTGGCAGGTGGATTCTTTACCACTGCACCACCTGGGAAGCCCATTTTACAAAAGTAATAAAACAGCTTAAAATAACAGTTTTTAGGCATCATGAATGGCCAGACAGGGAATTTCACAAGGACTTCTTGTTGACACCCCACGATCAGGATATCAGGAATCATTGAGAGATGCTGGGGGTCACAGAACAGAACAAGTCAGATTATTGTGCTGGAAATGGAAACCCCTTTTGAGTGTAAAAAGGAAGGTGCAAAGAACAAACCATTCTAAGCTCCCGGATGGCCCTCTCGCCACTTTGTTAAGATGTTACTTACGTCAGAGGCTGAGAAAGACCTAAGTAACCCCACCTCTAGTTCTGAAAGACGACGAACTCAACCCCACGGCGCTAGAGAAATGACACCTCTCTCTGTCCTAGAGATCCTGGCTGCCAGCCTCTCTACTATTATCTCTACTCTGTCCCTCTGGCAAGTTCTCCTCAACACTGGGTTGTTAGTGAAAAAGAAGGGTACAGAATTGTTATGCAAGGGCTGAATTATGTTAAACAAACAGTGCTGGAACGTGAGAGATGGGGCCTTCTCAGATGTAGAGGGCTCCACATGAGCTAAGAGCATCTCCCTGCAACCTTTTTCTTCCTGGAAAAGACAATTTAGCAAATCTGAGAGGGACACATTACCATTCCTGGAGGAAGTGTAATTTTTGTGGGTGATTTCGTTTCAAGGAGGAAATATTTTTCTAGTGCAGAACTGAATGCAGGGCTGGTGGTAAGTTGGGGCTAATGACAAGCAGTGTGAACAAAATGCATAAATGTTTAATTTTGGCTCAGATACACCAGATGCAAATTTCCTGTTTCCTCAGGCAGTGTGAATACTGATCGCTTATATGATTATTGTGAATGAGGGTCAACTTTTGGTTTAAGAAAACATAGCTAAAATATTAAATATTGATGGCACAGAGTTACTGCAGCAGGGGCCCAGGCCCCTTGCTCTGGGGCGGATGCTGAATCATGGCCCCTTCCCATCCCACAAGCTGCTCCTATATTTCTCTGCCGGCTGTTGGTGGGGCTGGGAGCAGGACAAGTTCCTTTATTGTCTAGGGAAAACAAAGCCAAATAGGGATTTCCCCTGACCAATGGAGGCTGCACAGGAGAATTTAGAAAGCTCAGCTTTGAACAGTTGTGCACATTGCTTCAGTTAGTTTTTGTGAACTGAAGCTGTGGGCCATCGGTCCTTGGGCTGTGAAAGCTGAGGGCGGCTGGGTTCTCTGCTACTGGTTTGCTCAGGAGAACACCACAAAGCTGGTGGAGAGAAGACCTCTCAACTCTGCACTGTGAGAGTCCCACAAGGAGGTCATCTCTGCCCCTTCCTGCAGGCGGGGAACCTGGGAGGCAGGCTGACAGTTTTGCTGGGCTGGCAGGGAGATTCCATCTCTGCCTCCCGGTGAACTGGGGGAGGTGAACCACCCCATAGAATGTGCACAAAGGCATCCCGTGTGTATAAACACATAAATATACACACGTGCCTGTGTGCGGGCTAAGTCGCTTCAGTCGTGTCTGACCCTTTCTGACCCTGTGGACTGTAGCCTGCCAGGCTCCTCTGTCCATGGGCTTCTCCAGGCAGGAATGCTAGATGGGTTCCCATGCCCTCCTCCAGGGGATCTTCCCTACCCAGGGATGGAACCCACATCTCTTATGTCACCTGCACTGGGAGGCGATTTCTTTACCACTGGTGCCACCTGGGGAGCCCATACACACCTTTATATAGTTTATCTATATTCATATAGGTATGTCTTATAGACATTTGTATGTGTATATTATATGCTCATACAAGCTAGAGCTTCCCTTGTGGCTCAGCTGGTAAAGAATCTGCCTGCAATGCGGGAGTCCTGGGTTCTATCCTTGGGTTGGGAAGATCCCCTGGAGAAGGAAAAGGCTGCCCGCTCCATTATTCTAACCTGGAGAATTCTGTGGATTATACAGTCCACGCAGTCACAAAGAGCTGGACATGACTGAACGGCTTCACNTATACATATATTCACTCATATATGTGTATATATTTGTGCTGTTGCTGCTGCTAAGTCACTTCAGTCGTGTCCGACTCTGTGCGACCCCATAGACGGCAGCCCACCAGGCTCCTCTGTCCCTGGAATTCTCCAGGCAAGAACACTGGAGTGGGTTGCCATTTCCTTCTCCAATGCATGAAAATGAAAAGTGAAAGTGAAGTCGCTCAGTCGTGTCCGACTCTTCCTGACCCCCATGGACTGCAGCCTACCAGGCTCCTCCATCCATGGGATTTTCCAGGCAAGAGTAGTGGAGTGGGGTGCCATTGCCTTCTCCGGTATGTATTTGTGCTTGGAGATACTGCTGTGTGTATACATACGCACCTGCCCCGTTGCACATACCTGTGATGGGGATGGTGTGAAAGATGGAGGGATGTGCCGGTCCCCGCCCCCGCCCCGATCTGGGCAGTGGTGCTCACATGTCCCTTGCTGTGGGTGCCCCGATTCTCATGGGAACTGTGAGATCCAAGCCCCACACAGGCCTGGCCCAGGACCCGGGCTTCTCCCTGTGGTGTTCTGAGTTTGATGGGAAAGTCCAGCCTCCCTGACATTTTTGGTGGTCACTAGCTTTCTCGCCAAGGTCAACAGTTCCAGCCAAGATTTTTGGAGGTCTCCACGAGGCTTCCTCTTCCTAAAGCAAGACCATGTTCTTCCTGCCAGCCGTGGCAGAAGTCTCAGATTCAGGGTCAGGTTGGCAACCACAAAGTAGCTCAGCCTGGGGGCGGGCTGGGCGATGACGCGTGCTGGCCCCTCTCCGAGCAGTCCAGCAACCTGCTGTACTGACTAGAGCTCAGCCCAGCACAGCCGGGCTTTACTTTATGTCTGGTTCCTGGATGTCAGTGTCTCAGTCTGAGGACCGTTCTGCTCCTCGTCCCGGGGCAGGGAGCAGAGTGGTGCCGCCCTGGTCTGACGGTCACTCCTGCCCAGAAGCGGCTCTGTCCCCGCGGGGCAGCGGACACAGCACACACAGGCTCCCGTTTTCAGAACACACTGCAGCTCTCAACACAGCGCCGATCTTCTCTTAAGAAATTCAACTGCTCCGTGATACTGTGTCTGCATTTAGCGTTTCAGAAACGTCCCCACAGGAAGAGACACACAAGAAAACTTCTAGGTCCAAATATGTCCATAGGATGAGGCTCAGAAAGCCCTTCATGGCTCAGCTGATTCTAACACGGCGGCTGGCATGCCCTGCAGCCGTCTGGGGGCTTTGGGATTCAGGAGGTGGAACCATTTTCTGAGACAACAGCTTCGGACCTCTTTCCTAAATGCTCCTGACTTTCTGCATCTTGGTTTGGCCTCTCCGCCCGCTCTGCGCTCCTGGTTCTCATTGCATCCCTTGCCCTTCTCTGCTGGGTCCTCTGAAGCTCAAGGTCGGCCACTGCAGGCCTGTGTCCGGCAGTCAGCTGAGGCTTAGCTCTCAGCGTTCATGGGGGTTCGTGTGTTTGGCTGGGTGGGTTTTGTGCTCTGGGAAGGGACCCCACCCTCACGGTCACCTGCCTGTGCCCTTGGCCCAGGCAGCATCTGGACACTTCCGTGTCATCTCTTGGGTCCCCTCCATTGTATCCCAGGCACACAGTCCCAGAGCAGCCTCACCTCTGCGCCGGCAGACGGATGGGCAGGCAGTGAGGTGAACTGCAGCTGGCCAGGTGTGCAGTTAGTGTCAAGATGAGGGAAAAGCCTGCCTTCTTGGTGGCTCAGCCGTGTCACTGCTCTTCCAAACAGGCTCAAAGCAGTGCTGCTTACCTGGAGTGGCAGCTCGGCCCTGGCGCGTTGGACATGAGAGCCTAGACAGTTAGAGCCTGGAGGCCAGGGTCGGTCACGATCTTACAATGCAACAGGATGGTCCCATAGGCAGAGCAGATGGCCACCCCAGGGAGCCCCCTCGGCCCCGCAAGGTCCCTTCGCACTCAGGCTTATTCTACTCTGGCTGCTTCTCCGTATCTCCCCAGTTCCGGGTGCTCTGAGGTTAGTCCCACAGCTGGGCGCCGTTTGCTCCTGTGCTTGCAGTCCGTGGAGTCTGCGGAAATAGCAGGTTTCTCCAGACAGCCGTGGCCTCATCACATGTGCTGCCAGGGCTGGCTTTTCAAACACGGTCACCTGCCCTGATTCCGCATTCCTCTCCTCCTCCCCGAAGCGCGATTGTGCTCCTGGCCACAGGCAGATGGGGCCCAAGGCGCTCGCTTCTTGCAGGTGTGAACACGCACATCCCGACTCGCCTGACTCTTCTGTAAATGTAGCGCTCTCTGGGTTTTCGCGGGGGACACACAGTCGAGGCAGATGCCATCGCTTCTGCTGGCCATGGCTTCCTTCACATTTTCCAAGTGCAGCTGGAGCTGGACTATCAAAGAGCTGGGTTTGTAAGAAGTCCTTTGGCGACTGATGAAGACGGTCCTGCGTTTAAACACGATCTGGATTGAGGGGAAGTATGGTAGATGCGTTGCAAACAAAACATAAACTTGATTATGAAACCTCCAGAAACACGCTCCGTCCCTTATCACAGTCAGCTTCAGAAGTCCCGGGGAATGGCTCAGGTGGGCCGATCTTACGTGGCTTGCACGTTTTAATTCTGCACTGAAGATGCTTATTATGCAAACTTTCAGTCACATCTCCCTTCTGAGACATGGAGTCCCCACTGCCCAGGCCCCAGCTGTTCCTGGTGATGTGTGGGTCAGGGCTGGCCCCTTCAGAAGGGAGGTTAGGACAAGTTAGCTCCAGATGAAAGGTTACCCTGGACTTTCTGCAAAAAAAGCTTAGAAGTCTACCTCAAAATAGTCAAGCTGACTTCAGTACTGCATGTTGGACCAAAGTTCAGCATTCCTGTAGCAATATATCATCTGATGACATTAAAATCACAATGCTTGGCATTTAACCAAAATACCAGTTATGCAAAAAACATGAAAGTAAAACTTATAACCAGGAGAAAACTCCACTAATAGAAATATACCCAGAAATGACATTATGAAATTAGTGGATAAGGACATTAAAACAGCACACACCACACACACACACACACACACACGCACACATACACACACACACGTGAAGCTGAAGATCTAATAATAGAAGCCAAACAAAATAAAGCACAAAAGCAAACAGAGAAAAGGAACCGAACATCAGAAGTTTTGAGAGAATTTCAAGCGGTCTGAAACACGTGTAATTTGAGTCCTATACACAGAGAACAAAGAGGTACAGAATATTATTTGAAGAAATAACAGCTGAAAAAATGCAATTTGCTGAAAATGATAAACTCAGACACACAAAGCTAAGAATAACACACTTTACATCGGGAATGACATAAGCGAGGAGAAACCTGAGAGACGCTTTAAAACACTGCAAGTTTGATACCTGGTGGAAACATCTTTCCCGAGTGAAGGTGGACTCTGGCTTCTCAGAAGATAGCATCGCCTTCAGGAAGCAGCTGTAATCCACACGACACCAAAAGGTTCAACGTGACTGCGCTGCAAAGTGAGCAGAAGCACACAGACTGTGGGGGAGAGCCCGCCTAAGGAGGAGAGATGGGGAGTCACCCACATTCACATCCACCTCCGCGGCTCGCCCTGTGCTAAGCGCAGCCGACACAGGCTCAGGGGCGGCACAAACCACGTGGATGAGCTTGCCATCTCGCTTTTTTCGGGAGCCAGAGAGCCGGGCTGAGGAATTACAGACTGCAGGGAGAAGGGGACTGTTGGAGGGCAGAGTGGGGGAGGACCGCCCCCCGTCTGTCCAGTCCCTGATGGACCCCGAAGTACTCATGTGTGGAGCACACCCCATGTAGCTCAGCCTAAGGAAAACTTCAGGAGCTGAACTGACCCCTGAGAGAGAGAGTTTGCCATTCAAACCCAGCCAAGGAAATCGACCTGCTAATAAAAGGAAAGGTCGGTTTCCAGATAATAACGAATTCTGGAGTCTCAACATCTGAACAGTTTCCAAAATACAATCCAAAGTTACATGACATATGAAAAAACCAAGAAAATGGAATACATGCTCAAGAGATAAGGAAGGACAAGTAATTTGATGAGAATCTGGCATGAGCATGATGTCAAAACTATATTTTAAGAGGTTATCATAATTGACTTAAATAAAATAAAATGAAACAATTTTATTTTTATGTATTCTTTCTCTAATGTTCTTTCTTTATGTAAGGCTTGAATATCTAGCCTATATCATTTTTTTCTCTATGAGGAAATTTTGATATTTTCTGCAAAGCGGCTCTCGGTTTAGTTCAGCCGCTCAGTCATGTCTGACTCTTTGCCACCCCATGGACTGCAGCATACCAGCTCCCTGTCCATCACCAACTCCCGGAGCTTGCTCAAACTCATTTCCATTGAGTCAGTGATGCCATCCAACCATCTCATCCTCCGTCGTCCCCTTCTCCTCTCACCTTCAATCTTTCCCAGCATCAGGGTCTTTTCCAAGGGGTCAGTTCTTCACATCATGTGGCCAAAGTATTGGAGTTTCAGCTTCAGCATCAGTCCTTCCAATGAATATTCGGGATTGGTTTCCTTTAGGATGGACTGGTTGGATCTCCTTGCAGTCCAAGGGACTCTCAAGAGTCTTCTCCAACATCACAGTTCAAAAGTATCAATTCTTCAGATCTCAGCTTTCTTTGTGGTCCAACTCTCACATCCATACATGACTACTGGAAAAACCATAATTGCCTCGTTCAAAAAAACAAACAAAAACGTGTTTGCCTTTGTTTGCTTGCTTTCTGCCAAGGCCACAGACCTCTTCAAGGAGAGGTGTGTGTACAGCGGATCTGACAGCATGGGCGGGTGCAGGTCAATCCGTGTGCCAAGAAATTCAGAGACTCTGTTGCAGCTGAGACCCAGGCCTTTTTCAGAAGCAGCCCAGCTTTGATGATTCACTGGACAGGAGTCACCCCAGAAGTTTCCTTGAAAGGATCAAGTTGCAGGAATCCTGGCAGCAAATATCCTCATTTTTTGGTTCATTTATTTGTCTTGAAGACTTTATTTCTCCTTCACTTACGAAGGAAATTTCACTGGATATGCAGTTCTAGGTTGTTAATTTTGTTTTTTCAATCTGAACTATTTCCCTTCACTCTCTTCTTGGCTTCTGAAGGAAAGTCCAATGTAACTATTATCCTTGTTCCTTTACAGGTGGGGTGTTCTTTCCCACCCCACCCCACCCTGACTCCTTAACCTTCTGAAGTTTGAATATGACATTCCACAGTGTATACAATATAATAACTTGGATACTTATCATGGTTTTGTCCCCAGAGGTTCTTGAAACTGNTTTTTTTTTTTTTAATTTTTTAAAATTTTTTATTTTTTTAAAATTTTTATTTTAACTTTAGTTTACTTTACAATACTGTATTGGTTTTGCCAAACATTGACATGAATTCATCAAGAGTGTACATGCGTTCCCAAACATCCAGCCATTCTTGCTTCAAATACGTTTTCTTTCTTCCTTCTCATTCAGGCACCCTCATTATAAGCGTCATGCTTCTTGTAATTATCTCGCAGTTACATTCTGTTTCACATTCTTCATTCTTAGTTATGTTTGTTTTACAGCTTTAGAAGTTCCTATTCACATATCTTCAAACTCACTGATATTTTTGTCTTGGCTGTGCAGGCTGCCGAGTCCATCAGAGATAGTCTCCATTTCTATTTTATTATTTTTATTGGTAGCATTTCCTTTGGGTGATTTCTTAGAGTTTATGCCCTCCTGCTTACATTGCCCTTCTGATCTGGTATGCTGTTCACTTTTTCTATTAGAACTCTTACCATGTAAACAATAGTTATGTTAAATTTCTGGTCTGATCCTTCCGGAATCTCTGTCACGCCACGGCAGGTTCTGAGGCTGGGTTTGTCTCTTCAGTCTGTGGTTCTCACCTTTCAGCATGCCTGCTGTTGTTTCTGGAAAGTCAGGCATGATGTCTTGGATGGAGGAAGAGGAGGGAGATGTGCGCTGGGCTGAGGTTTTGCGTTTGTCTGGCAGGAGTCAGACTGTATGTACCGACTGTTTTTTTTTTTTTCTGTCTTTATTTTATTTGTTTATTTTAATTGGAGGCTAATTACTTTACAATATTGTATCGGTTTTGCCATACATCAACATGAATCCGCCACGGGTGTACACATGTTCCCATCCGGAACCCCCCTTCCACCTCCCTCCCCATCCCATCCCTCTGGGTCATCCCAGTGCACCAGCCCTAAGCATCCTGTATCATGCATCGAACCTGGTCTGGTGATTCGTTTCATATATGATACTACACATGTTTTAGTGCCATTCTCCCAAATCATCCCACCCCCTCTCTCTCCCACGGAGTCCAAAAGACTGTTCTATACATCTGTGTCTCTTTTGCTGTCTTGCATACAGGGTTTTCGTTACCGTCTTTCTAAATTCCATATATATGTGTTAGTATACTGTATTGGTGTTTTTCTTTCTGGCTTACTTCACTCTGTGTAATAGGCTCCAGTTTCATCCACCTCATTAGAACTGATTCAAATGTATTCTTTCTAATGGCTGAGCAATACTCCAGTGTGTATATGTGCCACAGCTTTCTTATCCATTCGTCTGCTGATGGACACCTAGGTTGCTTCCACGTCCTGGCTATTGTAAACAGTGCTGCGATGAACACTGGGGCACACGTGTCTCTTTCAGTTCAGTTTCCCCGGTGTGTACACCCACTGCTGTCTGCACCGCTTTATGTGGCTGTGGTGTCAGAGCTTACATTTCCTCCGTCGCCTTCTTCCTGTCTCCCTTGCCACCTGCATTTCCCCAGAGGTTCCTTAAGTAGAGTCTGGGGCTTGTAGCTGCTTGAGCTGCTGGCCTAGTTACTACTTAGGAGCCTTGGTGGTGGTGAGGTGCGAGGGAGGCGGTGGCCTGCCATCCTGTGCTTGGGGGCCCATGTTTTTGTCAAGCCTGAGTTGGGTGTTTTCCTTTCCCCAGGCAGAATACCATTAGGTTAGAATCTGTCAAAGTAGTGTCCCTTGAGGGCAGGCATTGTTAAGGAGAACAGAACACTCAGGGCATATTTTAAAATGCAGTTTTCTCTCCACCATCCTCATGAGAAGCAGTAGGGGCTTTTTCTCTTATATTTACAGTAAGGCCTGGTAGAGTCTTGGAGGTAAAACTCATAAAAGCATAGCCTCCAAACAGTGGGCTCTTTTTAATAATGTATCATTAAAGAAAATCTCTGCAGAGAACTATGAAGTCTCGAGTTAATGGAAGCATTTACGTGATGAGTGTAATGGCCAAATAGATTTGACAGAGGAAGGAGTAAGTGAACTTGAAGATATCAATGGGGATTATCCCAGAGCAGAGCAGAGAAAACAGCTTTTTTTTTCCTCTTTAAAGAAGAAAGCCTGAGTGGCTTGCTGGATCATATCAAACAATTCAGCACACATGTAATTGGACTGTCAGGAAACAAAAGACAGAATGAGACAAAAATATTTGAAGACATAACCTCCAAAATAGTCTGCATCTGAAGTAAAACAGAAAGATGCTAAATGAACCCCCAAGGAAAAAAAATACATAGGAACTGAAGCTTGTAATCATCAAAGTGTTGAAACTGAAAGAGCAATCTTGAAAGGAACAAGAGAAAACTTGCCTATTACTTACAAGGGGACCATAAGCAATTAACGGCTGGCTCCTCAACAGAAACAATAGAAGACACAAGAAACTAAAACAATGCCTATAAAGTGCTGAATGCAAAATATAAACCCTGTTCAGAATTCCACATTCAGTGAGAACATTCTTCAAAATTAAGGAAAAATACAGGCATTTTCACCTAAAGGAAAGTTGAAATAATTTGCTGCCATGAGATTTTGCTATAAGAAATGCTGACATAAGTTATTCAGTCTGAAGGAAAATGCCACCAGATAGAAAACTGGATCCTCAAAAAAGGTGCAGAGCTTTAGACACTGCAAACATCCCAGGTATATTTCATAGCACACAGAACTGTGCCCACGCAGAGTGAACTATGCTGTGTGCAAATTTAGAAAAATTAACCTGCACATCAGGGTTCCCAGGGCAGAACGCAGACTGAGACAAATATATCCAATTGCATCACTATTGAGTGATGCATCCACAGTGAGGCTGGTGGGGAGGAAAAGGATAGTCTCAGTAGTTTTGGCGTTGTATCTGGGTACTGCAAGTCTTGAGATGGCAAGAACCAGATGCCTGCACTCCAGTGTAGATTAGTTTCCCACGTGGGTACAGTTTAGCAAGTTTATGCTGGTTTCCATGCTACTAGGGTTGAGTAAACAAGGAAATGAATTCTAATCATGGAAGCCAATTTTCTCTATGTGAGACAAGATTACAAACAAGCAGAAGGAGAGACTAGAGTGAGCCCTGGTGGTGCCAATGAGAATCAGAGAGATCCCAGGAACTCAGGCCCATTGTAACGTTTGCACAGATAAACACAGAACGAAGCAAGGCTGGAGAAGACTCTTGAGAGTGCCTCGGATGGCAAGGAGATCAAACCAGTCCATCCTAAAGGAAATCAGCTCTGAATATTCACTGGAAGGACTGAAGCTGAAGCTGAAGCTCCAACCCTTTGCCCACCTGATGTGAAGAGCTGACTTATTGGAAAAGATCTTGATGCTAAGAAAGATTGAAGGCAGGAGGAGAAGGGGACAATAGAGGATGAGATGGTTGGATGGCATCACTGACTCAATGGACATGAGTTTGAGCAAACTGTGGGAGATGGTGAAGGACAGGGAAGCCTGGCGTGCTGCAGTCCATGGGGTCAAGAGTCGGTCACGACATGACTTAGTGACTGAACAGCAACAACGGCAACAATCAAGGACTGCAGACCCTCCAAGGAGACAGATGCGCGCTGACAGAGGCTTAACATCTGGCTCCCCAAAGCGCCAGTGGATTATACTGGCTAATGTCCATGGTGTAAATATTCCCGAGATTTCAAGCTTCCAACATGACGTCGCCTGGTGCTATGTTGAGAAGAGACATGCACAGTAGGATCAATACACAACTGGAGATAAACCATCTTCTGGGCCACAGAAATCTTAATCAATTTAAGAAGATGGAAAAACAAAAGAGAGTGTTTTCTGAGCACAAGAAAACTGTATAGGAAATCAATAACTGAAACATATCTGGAAAAATCCTGAATTATTAGCAATTAAGCAGCATTCTATCTGTGTGCACACATGCATGCATGTACTTACCAAAAGAAACCACAGGAAAACTAAGAAAGGACATTAGAATACACCCAACCCAACTTTTGGAGCTGGTGTTACAAAAATCAGAATAATCCATGTTCTAAGGAATGCTGATTTGTAATTTAACTTTCTTCTAAGGAAGCATGACTTCCAAGAAAGTAAAACTGTAAGCTAATATGTCTCATGAACATCTATGCTAAAATCCTAAAAGAAACAATACCAGCTGAATCCATAACTATATCAAAGGATATTTCAGTCTGATCAAGCAAAATTCGTCCCATTAATTTAAGGATGGTTTAACACGGAAAATTAATCAAGATAAGTCACTCTAAGACCAGTGTAAAAATGAAAACCATACAGTCATCTTAATAGATGTAGAAATCATGGTTGACGAAATGTAGCACTCTTTCATGATGAAAACTCTTAGAAACATAGGAATACAAGAGAGCTTTTTTGTCCCAGTTATGAGCATCTTGGAGCATCTAGAAAAATCTGGACCAATCTCATAATAGTAAAAGACTGATTCTGCAAGCTCTCCCCTTTGCTAGTGCAAGGGAAGA
Organism: Redunca redunca; assembly: GCA_006410935.1. NCBI lineage: Eukaryota > Metazoa > Chordata > Mammalia > Artiodactyla > Bovidae > Redunca > Redunca redunca. The sequence goes on from SJYQ01001176.1 coordinate 395,144, forward strand.
TAAAGAAATAAAGTATAAAAATAACTGGAAACCCATCTAGTATATTGGAACTCCAATGAATAAAACTCTCTTTATTTACAGAGTATATGATTTTTAAAAAATCTGAATGCTTCTACCAGAAAAGATATAAAATTTAACAGGATCCTGATCACAGTATACCAGACCCATATACAAAAAAAACCCCTATATTTTGTTATATGTGTGTGTGTACACATTTAACTCTAGAGACACCATGGCTAGAGAATCCAAAAACTGAAATAAAGTGAATAAAAATGTTTACATTAAGCACCCATATATCCACCCCCATACCGCCTCAAATATGAAATAGTTAAGAATGGATTGAACAACATACATGCCCGATGTCTGGCTGAAAACTACAAAATACTCCTGAGAGAAGTCAAAGAAGACCCAAGCAAGTGTAGAGCAGTTCCATGTTCACGGCACAGAAAGTTCCATACTGTTGAGATATTGAGATGTCTGTCCTTCCCAAACTGGTCTAGAGGGTGGCACAAGCCAACGAAAATCCCTACAGCCTCCACCTCCTTAGATTTATATGGAAATGCAGAGGCATACAGAAATTTAAGAAAGAGTGAGATGAAGGCAGAGGAATTATCCTCCTGACTTCAAGTTGGGATTATAGTACTGACGTTCAGACAGACACAAACACAGGGACAGAACGTGTGTGTGAAAGAGAGAGTCGCTCAGCCGTGTCTGACTCTTTGTGACTCCTAGGGCCCATGGAATTCTCCAGGCCAGAATACTGGAGTGGGCAGCCTTTCCCTTCTCCAGGGGACCTTCCCGACCCAGAGATCGAACCCAGGTCTCCCGCATTGCAGGTAGATTCTTTGCCAGCTGAGCCACCAGGGAAGCCAAGAATACTGGAGTGAGGAGACTATTTCTTCTCCAGGGCATCTTTCTGACCTAGGAATTGAACCAGGGTCTCCAGCATTGCAGGCGAATTCGTTACCAACTGAGCTATCAGGAAAGCTCTAGGTTACACATAAATGCACATGTACACTTAACTGATTTTCAACAAATTTTCCTAGATAATTAAAAGGGGAGGGATGGACTTTTCAGCAAATGGTGCTGAAACTTCTATGTGATTATCTACCCACTAATATTTGGGTGTGATGTAAAGGAAATGCATGTATGATATATAATATATATGTTATTTATTTATATAAAATGATTATTAAAAGTACAAAACTTCTTAAAAAAGTATTGGAGATAATTTTTGTGACCTTGGGAATCATAAACTTTCTTAGGATACAGAAAGGATAACCTATACAAGAAAAAAATAGATTAATTTGACTTAATAAAAATTTAAAAAATTGATTTCAAAAGACATGTCAAGAAAAAAATCTGACATCAATATTTATTGAGGAAGGAGAAAATTAAAACCACAACGAGATGCTTTACTCTTTAGAATGCTTGCAGTTATAAAGACTGATAGCATCACATGCTGACAAGGTATGAAATAACAAATTTTGTACCTTGCTGTGTGGATGTAGTAGGTATAGCGCTTTGGAAAGGAGTTTGGCAGATTTTTTTAATATAAAGGTAAATATACACTTAGCATATTACCCAGCAACCCCAGTTCTCAGTATTGATACAAGATAAATGAAAATCTATGTCCACACAAAGACGTGCACAGAAATGTCCATAGAAGCCTTTTCTCTAACAGCCCCATCCTGGGAAGAATCCCAGTGTCCGCCTGTTGGAGAATGGACCAACCACGGAACAGCTTCAGAACAGAAGCAGCAGCTAACCACACAGATGAATCTCAGCGATGACGTCTGAGTCAAAAAGGAAACAGACTCAAACACTCCCTACCGAATTGTTCCAGTTGCTCAGAGTTCTGGAAAAGGCAAAACTACACTGACGAGAAGCAGGTCAGTGGTTCCCAAGGCGTGGGCTTAGGGGGACAGGCTGACTGCAGGGGCGTGGAGGGCAGGAGGGAGCTCTGTGTGGGGTGGGGGTTACCCTGCTCTGTGATCGTGGTGGTCAAACTGCCCTGCGCACCGTCCAAGCTCGATGGTCGGCGCACTTTAAACTGGGGAATTTCATGGTATGCAAATCATGCCTCCATCAGAGGGATTAAAAATATAAGCAAAAAACCCCCTGCAAACAAAAGCCCAGAGAGCAGGGCACCCTAGCCTCCCGGTGGGGGGGGCGGTGCGGGGAGAGCAGGAGGCAGCCACGAGCCCTTCCCCGTGGTTGCTTGTCCTTCTCTGGTCCAGGGCACAGCAGTCCGCCTCCTCCTCGGGCCAGAGCTTAAGAAAGTGATGCCGTGTCAGCTGCTCGGGGTCCACCCCTGCTTCCGGGTTTGGCTGTCCTGGGGAGCATGGCCGCTCCACCTGGTGGCCCAGGAGTCTCCCCAGGGACCGCAGCTCTGCTCTCTCCCGTCGGTTCTTTGCATGAGTGAGCCCCACCCCACCACGGCGTGTGCCCGAGACCGCCTCCCAGGGGACTGTGGGTGGGGCTGGGAGCCGGCACGGGCCTGGAGGACGGCGCCGCGCCCCTCCGCACGCCGCCCCTCCGCACGCCGCCCCTCCGCACGCCGCCCCTCTGCACGCAGGCCTGCCACGTCTGCAGAGGTTTCCCTGCTGCCCCGAGCAGCGCCAGGCTCACTGCCGAGGTTTCCCCTTGATCAGGATGACTGACCGAGTGAGTTATCAGTTCATTAGAAACCCAGTTCCCGGAGTGTGCAGACCCCAAGTTGGAGGCACTTCCGGCAGCTACGGCGAGGTGAGCTGGGCTCGCGGGGGCATCTGGGCCTCCAGCTGCCGGCTCCCCACTGTCCCTCAGTGGCTCCCCGACAATAGACCCCTCACTCCCCGACATCCCCGCGGCCCCACCTCTCCCCTCCATCGTCCTCTGCACGGGAGTCTGGTCCTCAGGCCCCTCCGCCCCGTGGCCCGCCCGCTGCCCCGGTGGAGCTTCTGACGCTCTGCATCCGACTGAGGTCTGACCCCGCTTGCCGGTCTCCTGGCTTCCTGCCTCCTTTCTTCCCTGGAGGCCAGGTTTCATGAGGCCCGGGCTCTGCTCCTCGCCGTCAGGAGCAGACTCTCACGTCCCTGGTTGCGGTGCAGCAAAGTCAAGCGCTTTGCCCTCGTTTTCTTTTTTTTAAGAAGGCATGCCGAACAGCAGTCCTCAGCTGTCATCTCCCACGTCATGAGGTCCCGACTCAGGGGGTGTGAGGCCTGGGGAGACTTATTTGAACACCGGATTGGGGTGTTTCTGTTGTGCAGACCTGCTGCTTCTCTGAGACCCCGGACCCTGCTGGGCAGCCCTCCTGGTGGGGTGGCCGTGACTTCAGGGCGAGGAGCGCCATCTGGGTTTCCTTCCGAGGAGCCCTTGATGGAGGCTTGTGGGGTCTTCTGATGGGGACAAAGCCCCCTTTTTGTTGGAGCAGACCAGGTGGTCCCACCTAGGATGGGCAGGGCTTGAAACCCGGGCCAGCCCAGGCTCAAAGACACACACAGCTGTGTGTCCAGTTCCTGCGAGGGACCCAGTGCCCTGGGCTCATGCAGGCATGAGTAGCTGCTTTGAGGCCCCGCGACAGCCTCTAAGGGTGCAGACCCCCGAGTGGGGAGATGCTGAGATGGGGAGACCCCACCACCAGCAGGCCTCGTTATGCCCTTAGTCTGGGGCAGAAGTCACCCAGAGCTTTAGAGCTCGCTGAAGCTGTGCCAAGGAAACTCTGCATTAGAGTCCCAGGGTCCACACCCATCCGACAAAGGACATTTGATCCAGGTGGGAGGTTTACCCTCCAGAAGGCAAGTTGGCCAGAACCCTAATTCTATGCTATCTGTGTCTGAAGGGCACCTTTTCATGCAGGTGACCAGGGCTTCTGGGTAACAGGGTCTCTCCAAGAGCCTTGCGACTTGGAGATGGTCCCCCAAGGGGGCAGTCTGGAAGGCTGGGCGATCTCACAGTTGCTATATCACAGACGATGATGATTTACAGGCGTGAAACTGCAGTGAATTGGGAGATCTCAATCACGGGCCTTCCCATCAGAACATGTCTAGCACCTGTGGGTGATGTTAGGATGTCACCATCCAGAGTCTGGAGAGAGGGTGCCTGCATTTGTCTGCAGAGGCCCCATCCCCGTGTCAGGGAGACCCTCTGAATGTCCCCCTTCCCCTGTCATCCGTGTGCAGTCAGCCTGGGGCTGCTGGAGGAACAACACGCCTACCAAGAATATTTCAGGATGTGAGGCATGCAGGAGGGCCGAGGGGGGTTGGGGTGCCCACAGAGCCCTCAGGGTCTGAAGGAAGAGGACCCGTGGTGACAGGCCCCACCAAGGTGCCTGGGAGCAGGGCACCCAGACCCAAGGGGCATGGCCAGGGCTGCAGAGCCTGTGGCCAGGAGCCACGGAGGATCCCCATCTCCCCAACCAGAGGGGTAAGTACCGGTGACCCAGACTGGAAACTGTGCCCCAAGGCCCAGATGGCAGGCAGGTCTTGCCCAGGGAGAAGGCTGGTCCTGACTCAGCTCTGCAGAAAGCCTGAAGACAGGGAAGGTTAAATGAAGAGGAGAAAATCCACGTTGGTGAGATTCAGTCATCACCTAGGAGCTGAAGCCTGGGGGCTGGAGGGCACTCAGGGAGAGAGAAGTGCAACCACGCTTTACAGGCATCCTCCTGTGGCCGTGAGGTGGCACAGCCATCGTAAGCATGGCATCTCAAGCTGCGGCTCTGATGCCGCACCCCCACATCCCCCCAAGTCTGCTGATTGAGAGATGCCCCGGCAGCCGATCTGAGCTGTGACTGCGAGACATCGGTGCTTCTTGCACGAACGCCTGACTTCTAGTCCGCAGGGGGACAGAGGGGGACAGGGCTTCACTTCCCGAAGAGAAGTCCACCCTTTTCCTCTGTCAGCTGGCTTAGGGCCTGTGCTGTGGACACCTAGGCCCTGGGGCTTGAGCTCCCAGGCCCGTTTTTTTCTAATCAAAAACTAGGCTGTTGACTCTCAGCTTTGGTTTGAGCCAGAGTTGCCAGCCCTTCCATGCATACGAGATGTGGGTTTGATTGAACAGCTGAGCCCAGCAGGGAGCGATGGATTTTGTGTCATCCAGGGAGGCAGGGCAGGGACCCCGAAGGACGTGGTGTCAGCCGTCAGCGGACTGCTCATCCCTGAATGCAAGGAAGCGGGGAACCAAGAGCGTTTCTCGGTAGAGACACCTGGGTTCTTTTCTGGAGCAGCCTTGGCGGTCTCGTGGACTGTCAGGCATTAGTATTTCTTGAGTTCCTCCTGTGTGTCAGGGACAGTAGGGCTGTGTGTGTGTGTGTGTGTGTGTGTGTGTGTGTGAGAGTGTGTGTGTGTGCACATGTGCATGCCCACATATATTGCTTCTAAATAACTATACAAACTGTCTGCTTAGTGGAAAGCTGACTTTTCCCAGGCAAAGCCGTGTATCCAGACTGTGCGTCAGCTTGGTGGCCGCAGGACTGACTGAGCGGGCTCGGTGGAGGCCTCTGGTCGGGCAGTGCCCTGGACTGGAGAGGCTGATGCAGAAGAACCATGTGGTGTGCCCGTATCGGCGTTTCTCCCCACTAGACGGCTTGGGGGTCCCCTCTAAGGGGACGTGGGGAGCACACGTGGGCAGGGTGTCTCCGGGAGCAGCCGCTAGAGGTCTGTTTTCTTCCTCCCCGGGGAAGCCCCCCTTCTCCTCTTGCTCTTCTTAGGCGCTTCTGTCTCCCGGAGCACCACACAGGCCTCCCGGGGAGGTTTAGGCTTTGGGGTCCATGGTGGGCGGGCACAATCCCCGCAGAGTCTCCTCCCATGGACCGTAGGGCGCAGACCGTCAGCGAGCAGAAGGGCCTCCAGAGATGGAGCCCAGGCCTGGGCCCACGGGGGTGTGAGAGGGTGTGGGGCGAGGACTGTGGTCAGTGTGTGTGTGTGCGTTGAGGGGCAGGGAGAACTGTGAATCAGGGAGAGGACGAGTCAGAGAGTGTGGGGCTGGAGAGAGTGTGTCTGGGGCCCCTCAGGGCTTGGTCAGGCTCAAACAGTGAGTCTCTCTGGGGGAGGCGAGGTCCATTCACTGAAGAGGAATGAGCTTGAGGTCATTCTCAGCATCTCAGTTCGATGGTGGTATCATCAGGACTTGGAGGTTTCAAAACGAGGGTGAAAGAGCGCGAGGGATGTCTTGCTGCAAATGACAACATTTCATTCTCTTTGTGACTGAGTAGTATTCCATTTGTATATGTACCACATCTTCTTTATCCCTTCCTCTGTTGATGGGCACTTGGGTTGCTTTTGTATCTTCAGTTCAGTTCAGTTGTTCAGCCATGTTTGACTCTTTGTGACCCCATGGACTGCAGCACGCCAGGCCTCCCTGTCCATCACCAACTCCCGGAGCTTGCTCAAACCCATGTCCATTGAGTCGGTGATGCCATCCAACCATCTCATCCTCTGTCATCCCCTTCTCCTCCCACCTTCAATCTTTCCCAGCATCAGGGTCTTTTCCAATGAGTCAGTTCTTCACATCAGGTGACCAAAGTATTGGAGTTTCAGCTTCAGCATCAGTCCTTCCAATGAATATTCAGGCCTGATTTCCTTTACGATGGACTGATTGGATCTCCTTGCAGTCCAAGGGCCTCTCAAGAGTCTTTTCCAACACCACAGTTCAAAAGCATTCTTTGGCACTCAGATTTCTTTATAGTCTCTTACATCCATACATGACTGTTGGAAAAACCATAGCTTTGAATAGATGGATCTTTGTTGGCAAATTAATGTCTCTGCTTTTTTTACTATGCTGTCTAGGTTGGTCATAGCTTTTCTTCTAAGGAGCAAGTGTCTTTTAATTTCATGGTTGCAGTCACCATCTGCAGTGATTCTGGGGCCCAGAAAAATAAAGTCAGCCACTGTTTCCTTTGTTTTCCCCATCTATTTGCCATGAAGTGATGGGACCAGATGCTATGATCTTAGTTTTCTGAATGTTGAGTTTTAAGCCAACTTTTTCACTCTCCTCTTTCACTTTCATCAAGAGACTCTTTAGTTCCTCTTTGCTTTCTGCCATAAGGGTGGTGTCATCTGCATATCTGAGGTTACTGATATTTCTCCCGGCAATCTTGATTCCAGCTTGTGCTTCATCCAGCCCAGCATTTTGCATGATATACTCTGCATATAAGTTAAATAATCAGGGTGGCAGTATACAGCCTTTTGTATCTTGGCTATTGTAAGTAATGCTGCAATGAACATAGGGGTGCATGTATCTTTTCGAATTAGAGATTTGGTTTTCTTTGGATAAACAACCAAGAGTGGAATTGCTGGATTGTATGGTAGCTCTGTTTTTTATATTAAGGAATCTTTATACTGTTCTCTATAGTAGTGACGCCAATTTACATTTCCACCAATATTGTAGGAGGTTTCCTTTTTCTCACATCCTCACCAACACTTGTTATTTGTTGTCTTTTTGACAATAGCCATTCTTCCAGCTGTGAGGTGGTATCTCACTCTGGTTTTGATTTGCATTTCCTTGATGATCAGTGATCAGTTCAGTTCAGTCACTCAGTCGTGTCTGACTCTTTGCGACCCTATGAATCGCAGCATGCCAGGCCTCCCTGTCCATCACCATCTCCCGGAGTTCACTCAGACTCACGTCCATGGTGTCCGTGATACCATCCAGCCATCTCATCCTGGGTCGTCCCCTTCTCCTCCTGCCCCCAATCCCTCCCAGCATTAGAGTCTTTTCTAATGAATCAACTCTTCGCATGAGGTGATCAGTGGTAGTGGGGTCTTTTTACGTGCTTATTGACCACTGCATGTCTTTGGAAAAATGTATTCAGATCTTCTGCCCATTGTTTAATTGGGTTGTTTGGGGTTTTCCATGTTGGAGTGTATGATCCTTTGTCTATTTTGGGTATAAATCCCTTATCTACTTCCTACCAGCTTTATAAGTGGTTGGTCTGCTACGCTTACAGTGTATTTGCCTTTACTGTTGAGATTTTTCCTTCTGTACTCTTCACGTTTCTAGCTGTGGTCTTTTCTATTCTGTTCAGTGAAGGCCCTTTAGCATTTCCTGTAGCACTGGGCTGGCGGGGCTAACCTCTGTTAGCTCCTCGTCGTTCAGTCACCAAGCTGTGTCTCCCTCTTTGCGACCCTCTATACACCAGGCCTCCCTGTCCCTCACCATCTTCCTGAGTGTGCCCAAGCTCATGTCCATTGAACCGGTGATGCCATCCAATCATTTCATCTTCTGTTGCCCCCTTCTCCTCCTGCTTTCAATCCTTCCCAGCATCAGGGTGTTTTCCAATGAGCTGGCTCTTCATGTCAGATAGCCAAATTATTTGAGCTTCAGGATCAGTTTTAGCTCCTTGTTTTTCCTTAAAACTTTTAATTTCTCCATCAAATCTGAATGATAATGTTGGTGGGTAGATTTTTTTGTTTGTTTGAGGGTTTTCCATTTCATCACTTTAAATATATGGTACCGCTCCCTTCTGGCCTGCAGAGTTTCTGCTGCAAAGCCAGCTGAGAGCCTTACAGGAATGCCCACATGTGTGACTCGCTGCTTTTCTCATGTTGCTTTTAATATTCTCTCTTTGTCTTTAGTTTTAAATCTTGATTACAGTGTGTCTTGGTGTGGTCCTCCTTGGGTTGGTCTTATGTGGGACGCTCTGTGAATCTTGCTTCCTTTCCCAGGTCAGGGAAGTCTTCAGTTCAGTTTCCATTATGTCTTCAAATAACGTTCTCTGCTCCTTTCTCTCTTCACCTTCTGAAGCTCCTATAATGGAAATGTTAATACACTCGATAGTGTCTAAGTGGTCTCTTAAACTGCCCTCACTTTTATCTTTTTGTCCTCACCTTTAAAATTCTTTTTCATTCTGTTTGACTCATCTCTCCCACTCTGTATTCCAGTCCACTGATCCATTCCGGTCCATCACTGAATCTCCTGTTGACTCCTATCAATTTTAATTTTTAATTTCAGTTATTGTGTTCTTCATCTGTGTTTGGTTACTTATATGTCCTAAACATAAACTTGAAAATCTTCTAACTTTTCACTCTGTTCATCCATTCTTCTGAGTTCTTTGAGCATCTTTGTGATCATTGCCTTGAACTCTACCTGATACACGGCTTATCTCTACTTCTTCACTTAATTCTTCTTCTGAGGTTTTCTCTTGTTCCTTCATTTGGAACCTATTTCTCTGTCACCTCATTTTGCCTCATCTGCTATTTTTAGTCCTCTGTATTTGATGTGTTGGTTACATTTCCTGATCTTGGAGAAGTGGTCTAGTGTAGGACACCTCCTGTGGGGCCCAGCAATGTGAGTCCCCTTGGCCGACAGAGGTGCATGTCATGGGCGCTCTCTGCCTGGGCCTGTGGATCTTTCTGTTGCCGTGAGCTGCTGCTGTGGGCAGTCTGGTTGGCATGGCTGGACCCCAGTCCAGTGAGATGCCAGGTCCCGGCCTGTGGGGAGGCTGCTGGCTGCTGGCCAGTGGGACTGTGTCCTCCTCTGCCCTACCCAATGACTGCAGAGCAGAGAGCACCCTAAACACCATGGCCACCTTCCCACCATGTATTGTTCATCAGAGAGACTCTGAGTCAGAAAAATTATTGTGCCTCCCAATGAGAAAGAGCTAATGATGAGACCAGAGCCTTTTCTGTTTAAATTGGCTTTGCAGAAATAGGACTGTATCAATTACTGCTGCTACTGCTGCTAAGTCGCTTCAGTCGTGTCCAACTCTGTGTGACCCCACAGATGGCAGCCCACCAGGCTCCGCCATCCCTGGGATTCTCCAGGCAAGAACACTGGAGTGGGTTGCCATTTCCTTCTCCAATGCATGAAAGTGAAAAGTGAGAGTGAAGTCGCTCAGTAAGTGTCCAACTCTTCGTGACCCCATGGACTGCAGCCCACCAGGCTCCTTCGTCCATGGGATTTTCCAGGCAAGAGTACTGGAGTGGGTTGCCATTCCTTCTCATATCAATTACTAGAGGGACTTAAAAAATAATCTGGAAAAAAAGCCAACAGATAGACAACCCCAAATAACCTGCGCTGAGTTGGTGTGCATGGTGAGCACACCTTCTGGGTGACCTCTCCCTCATGGTCAGGAGGACCTCCCCGAGGGTGCATGGAGTGGCATCATGTAAATGTCAAGACAGCAGAAACCACACTTTCCTGTTCATGCTTGGTCCCCGCCTGGCACCAAGGTGACCCTCAAATATTCGAAGTATTGAGAGGAATGGAAAAGTAAAAAGCAGAAGGCTTTCTTACCCAGGCCTATTGGGCCCGAGTCCCTCTTAAAGACCCAGGTTTTCTCTCATTCACTGCTTTTCCCAGAAAAGCAGGGCGAAGCAGATGGCACCGTCATGGTAACCAAAGTGACTGCGGCCTTGGAATGGTTGCACTTGGAGGCAAAAAGCCACAGTTCATTGCGAGGAGCAGCAAGCCCTTTTCCCTTGGATGGGAGCTGCTTTGTTGACATGAAAATTTCGATTGGGATTCAGATGTAGTTATTCACAATCTTTAATTTAAGAACATGTTGAGTTAATTTGTAACTCTGATGTCCTCTCATGTCAGAGACCCCCACACAAGAAGAAGGAAGCTTTTAAAAAATTTTTGAAATGGCATTATTATTACTGAAAGTAAAGCTGTGTCCTTTTGCTCAACAGTGAGAAAAAAAATTGTTTTACAAGGTTGGCTAAGTAGTGCTGTGGTTTCCCCGGGCCCAGGGATCATGGTCTCTTTTCTAATCCTGTAATATTGATGAGACCATCTGGGGTGAGTGAAGAACTGATGGGCAGAAGAAAACTTCCGTGTAAGCAAGAAATAGAGTCCCGGAGACTCAATCACCATCGCAAAAAGGAAGGCGCGTTTACAGGGTGGTTACGAAGCCGTGATGAGACTGTCAGCATGATTGGTTTCCTTCTGTGACACCAGGAGCTGACACAGAGGAGCCCGTGCAGGGCCCTCAGCCCGGAGAAGGACTTTCCTGGGAGAGTGAATGGCTCTTCGGACAATGAGACAAATGCATGTTTCCATCTGGGAAATGCTTTCCTGGACAGAAAATAAATGACACCCAAGACCAGTGCAGCAAATGAAGCGGCTCCGGCGGCACCAAGCTCCTCAGTCTTTCGGCATCACCCGTCCCGTCCGCACGGTGTCCACCCGTCCCGCGGCCGGGCCAGGTAGGAAGGGAGTCGCTCCTTGGCATAAAGGGAAGGCGGGGGCGGGGGGCTCCTGCCAGCCTTGAAGGATCTCTGGGGAGCATGACCTCTCCTGGCAGGATGGAGACTAGGGGGTAAGCTGGGGATCTGGGGCGCTGAGTGGGTGGTATTTGTGCACAGTTGCCAGATAAAATGCAGGGCAATATCAATGAAAGTAATCAATAAACAATCAATAATTAGAACAGTGTGTGTGCTCAGTCAAGTCTAACTCTTTGCAATGCTATGGACTGTAGACCGCCAGGCTCCTCTGTCCATGAAATTCTGCAGACAGGAATACTGGAGTGGGTTTCTGTTTCCTCCTCCAGGGGATCTTCCCAACCCAGGGGTGAAACCTTCATCTCCTATGTCTCCCGCATGGGTAGGTGGGTTCTTTACCACTGAGCCACCTCGGAAGCCCCCCAGTGACAGTAGAAAAGAGTTTTATTGGAGCCAAACTGAGGGCTAGCCCACTTCCCAGATAACTCTGGAGAAGAAAGGCTTTTAGCACAGTGTTACATCTTGTTGGAATGAAGAACATTAAGCAAGTCAGGGATACATTTCTTCAAGTTTTCAAGAATAAAACCCCCCAACAACCTAGACCAGCATGTACACAGGGAGTCGGCACGGCCTCGCAGCTGGGAAGGGAGCCTCATTATGGAAGGAGGGCCAGCACTGGCCTCCCAGGAAGAGGGGTGTTGAATCTTTATGTCGAGTCTGGATTCACATTTGTGGAAGACAGCTGTCAAAGGAGCTGGGGATTCCATCATCCTCTCTCAAATTCATGGGAAAGAAGGCTTCAACTTGGGAGGAATCATGGAAGCCTACGGTGTCCCCCAAAGCCAGGGCAGCCCACCCCCAGCAGGAAGACAGGCTGCTCTGAGCAGAGCGAGGAGGAAAAGGGGCAGCTTTGGGGTTGAATTTCCGCTGACTGTAATCTACACAGGGAAAGAGATTTAACTTTCTAAATTTCATAATGAAAGAGAACTTGCAAATTAATAACATGCTAAATGATGCCATTTCTTTGTATTATTAATGCATGTTTTGGGGGCATTTTGTGTTGTCCCTGGGCCTCATTATCTACCTGCTAACTGGCTAGGAGCTGGCAGTGCTGGCATAATTTGAAGTGAGAGATGAGCCAGGACGTGTGTGCCTGTTCTCAGGGTGAGGTATGAACTTGGAGCTCATTCACAGAGCACCCTGTTCCCATATCCAGAGGTTCCTGGACTCATCCTCTACCCAGCAGTCCTCTGGACATGGGGCTGTGGGTGGGTGGTCTTGGGGTGCACTGCTGGCCACCCTCTGCTATGAGCTGAATGTTTGTGTGTCCCCCACCTTGCCTGCAATGCCGGAAACCCAGGTTCGATCCGTGGGTTGGCAAGATCCCCTGGAGAAGAGAATGGCAACCATCTCCAGTACTCTTGCCTGGAAAATCCCATGGACAGAGGAGTCTGGTGGGCTACAGTCCATGGGGTCACAAAGAGTTGAACACAACTGGACTGAGTGACTAACACTTTCACTTTTCCACCTCCCCTAATTTACACGTTGAAGTCCTAACCCACAAAGTGATCAAATTAGGAGGCAGGGCCTCTGGAAGATAAAATAGGTATTGATGAGTCATGAGTGGGGAGCCCCCTGGATAGGACTAGTTCCCCTGTAAGAAGAGGAAGGGACCCCCGAATCTGCATTCTTTGCCACGTGGAGACCCAGTGAGAAGGTGGCTGTGTGCAAGCCAGTACAGGAGCCCCCACCAAGAACAGAACCTGCAGGGACCTTGCTTTTGAACTTGGCCTCCAGAACTGTCACTTAAGTCCTCCAGGTCGGTGATATTTTGCTCTGATGCCTGAGCTGACTGATACACCTTCTCCCCAGGAACAGCCACTGCCCAGCTGGCCGCCCACTAGGGAGTAAAGCCAGTGGGTTAGGAGAAGGAAAGCCTAACCTCTGAGGTCAGCCCCTTGGGGTGGCACAGTTTTAGGAGTGAACTGGGGTATCGCTCCTCAGAGGGAGCAGCGAGGGCCACCTCTCTCCCCTCTGCCTCATTCTCCCCTGGTTTTCTGATGAGCAGCTCAGAGAAGCTGAGGTCTCCTGGTCCACGCATGACCTCTGTCTCCCTTGTCATCTCACAGCTCGGCCGTGTGAATTACCTCTGAAGGTCCTGACCTGAGAGCCTCTTCCTTCCAATCCCCGCCGTCCTGGTAGACACCCACACTGGGATCACCCGCACTTTCTCTCACAGGTGTGACGCACACCTGCGCAGGGAAGTTGTCCTGGGCCTGAATTCCTCCCCTCACTTCACAAGGTGGATGTTTCCCCTTGGTTATCCACAGATGACAGCTGTCTTCTCTGGGGCCCAGACTCAGCATCTGTGCATATATGACCCCCACCACCCCCAGCACAGAGGCTGTTCTGTGGAAGGTGCAGAGATGTGAGCATAAGCTCATGGGAAAGGAAAATAGTCACCAAACAGAACAAAAACACTGCGACTATTTTCTCATTCACTGAATTGAATTGCATTTCTAACACCAGCCACCAACACTTAGAGTTTACCTGAAAAATATCAAGCAATAAATCTAAAAAAGATGTATAAGGGACAGTAATAAAAACTTATTTTAAAAGTTATTAAAGAAGACCCAGATAAATGGAGAAATATACCACAGGTGTGGCTACGAAGACTCAATGTCATAACGACATGAATTCCCCAAAAAAGTAATTTACAGACTCACGCATTGTGAATTTTTCTTGTGTCGAGTGGTCTTCTCACATAATAGGATTTTGATGGTTTATAGAATTCTATTATGGAGACATACCAACATCTACTTAAGATATCTCTTATGGCTTGATATTCATATCTTTTCATATTTTTCACTGATGCAAAATATATTGTGTTGAAAACCCTTGAATTCAAGTTATCAAATGTATTTCTAATTATTAGAAATTGTTACTAATTCTTAGATGTAAAATTGCTAGACCAAAGCACAAGCCATTTAAAATAGTTACCATTTGCTTATCAGGAATATTTTGCTCAAATTTTACTCTTCCTATCAAGTTTGCCCGTGTCTGTTTAAAACCATTCGGGTACAGCTGCGGTGAAATGCCACACTAATTTCCGCCGTGCAGCAGCAACTCAGCTGTGTGTGCACAGTCGGGCTTCCTTCCCACTTAAGTCTCCATGGAGCACTGATAAAGGGCCCTGTGCGGCGCAGCAGGTCCTCACTCATCACCTGTGTTACACACCCTAGTGAGCGCCTGTCACCCCCAGTCTCCCAGTTCATCCGGCCCCTTCCCTCCCCTTACCGTCCATACGTTTGTTCCCTGTGTCGAGTCTCTATTTCCGTTTTGCAGATAAGATCGTCTATACTCTTTCTAGGTTCCACATAGGTTCTTTAGTATAAGATATTCATTTCTCTCTTTCTGACTCTCTTCACTCCGTATGACAGTTTATAAAGCAGCCTGCCGCTGTCCTCACATCCTCCTAATCCTAGGTGTCATCACCCGCTCGTCTTTGGTAACAGGACAGCAGAAATGAATGCATCTGGTCTCGCATTGCTGACCTGTGCTCCATGGAGCTGAAGAACATTCCAGCAGACATCAGGCGCATGTGTGGTGCATGAGAAATATTCTTTAATAAAAGAATAGAAGGCACAACTGAGGTTGAGGTGTGATTGTTGCCCATTTTCCTCTGTCTGCTGTGAAGGGAGGAGGAGCAGATACGGGAACCAGCTTTCGCCTGGGCCGGCCCTTCACATAGTAGGATGTATCAAAGCACCGTGTTCGTAATGAGACACGGCCGAGCGGAGGGGAAAGACCGTGAGACAGGACCCCCCGGAACCCAGCAAGGTGCTGCTGAGATGCTCAAAGGAGGGAGGGGTGGAAATAGATGGCCTCTCAGGCCCACCTTCCCTGTAAGCGTCCATGTTTCATCTCCCATACGTACCTCATCTTCATACCACAATCTGAGGAAAACTGTATGAAATCAGAGAGAGTGATTCATAAAACGTTTTAAAACTTGAAGCCCCTGTAATTACCAGGCAGGTGCAAATGTGCAAAGCACACATTGGACCTTCTCTTAGATGATAGAGAAGGGCCCGAGGCTCCGGACAGTCGCTGCCTCCGGGGGGTGCCCCTCAACCCAGGCAGAGAGGCGTTTACGACCTACGTGACCTTGGAGAGAAAAGCCCAGTTTGTACCCAGTGTATTTTTGCTATTTTGTAAAGTCAGTCACTGCTGTTAGTGTTACATCCATGCTTTATGATGGCCAGTAAGGACCTGGGTCTAATTTTATGATCGTATCCACTGCTGTATATTCTGTTTACTGAAGGCAAACATTTCCAATTTATAGTTGACATTTTCCCTGGCTTCCTTGGCATAAATTGCAGACAATGTGTGTATAAACCATATGCATCTCAGTTTTAATACATTTTAAAAAGTTGGATCTTTTAAAAGACAAATGCCTGTTTCTCTTGATAACCCATTAATGTCTTCATTTTGGCAAAGTCTTGGGGCTTCCCTACTGGCTCAGAGGTAAAGGATCTCCCTGCAATGGGATCCAGGTTCAATCTCTGGGTCTGGAAGATCCCCTGGAGGAGGGCATGGCAACCCACTCCGGTATTCTTGCCTGGAGACTTCCTTGGACAGAGCTACAGTCCATGGGCTACAGTCCATGGGGTCACAGAGAGTCGGGCATGACTGGAGTGGCCGAGTGTGCACGAATGTGCCCTGCAGACCACGAGGAGGCTGTACTGGCAAATGCTGGAAACTGGGAGGCCCCCACCTGGCAGGGGGGGTGGGAGCCGGTCTGCCTTTGGACCCCAGGGTGGAAAGTCCTGATCAGCAGAGTTGGGACATTCTTTCTCAAATATTGTTCTAATGACAGTGCTGGTTAATTCCTAAAACCCAGGGCAGATTTTTAAGGACATTCTACAAATGTGAAAAGTTTAATTTGTATTTGTTACTTTAAGTGTGTGAATGGGACTTCTGCCTTTAAACCAAGGAATAAATACATTATAATCATTTAAATACCAAAACCTTGTTTATGGTTGATTCTCCAAGCACAGCCAAATGCAGAACAGCCTAAACCCAGAGTCCAACCCCAGCTGGACTCCGGCAGCATCAGTGAGTGGTGGCCTGGCGTGGCCACATCCCTGTTCCTAAACCACGTCCCCAGCCTTCTCTCTGTGGCCCTGGGATGGTCTGTCATACACCGTGTGGCCTGTTCAGCTCGTCAGGCAGAATTTACGGTCGAGTTGCTAACCAGACTGCAAAAGGGGGAATTCTGTGATGGTCCAGTGGGAACGAAGATCCCACAAAAGCAAAACAAGCAAACAAACAAGAAAAAAATGCATGCACAAAGCGCTAACAGGACCAGGTGTGCGCCCAGCTCAGACCCACTGGAAGTGCCGAGATGCCAGTTGGTCCTAGAGCGCCGGCCCTGGCGGGTGTGGACGCAGCTCTGTCTGGTACCTCATGAAGGAAGTGTGAGCTGAGCCTCACAGTCCGGAACCTTGCTGACTAGAGAGAGGCTAATTTGCTGAAGTTCAAGAGAAGACGTGCTGTTGACCCTAGAAGATGCCTGAAGCTGAAAAACTGGATGGATCTGGAAATGGTCTGCTGAGGTTTCAGCTTTTAAAGACTGTGATGTAACCTTTAGATCAACCTTCTACAGACCAAATGGATGAAGCATCCTATCACTAGAAGCCCTGGTGAACACACCCTGTAAAAATGTCTTATTTGAGCCAAGAGAAGCTTCCTGTCCTGAGCAAATTCTATTTCTGCTTTTATCACTTACAGAAGCATAAAAGACAGGAACTCTGAGAACTTGAGAAAGTGCTAGATAGAGAGTAGTGGATTACTGATGGCTGCGATACCATCACAGATCAATACCGAAGTCGCAATTCAATAAAGAAGAGATTGGAAACTTCTCCTGCTCGGAGAAATCCCCAGCGCACTCTTTTCTTGGTTGTAGCTCACATACTGCAGACGTCTTTCATTACCCCTTGCCAAGGGCCGCTGGCAGACGTCCCCCGCCGTGATCAGCTTGACGGGTCTGGAGGGGTTCCTGCCTGGACCAAACATCACAGCAGAGAACTTCATTATTCAGCGGACGCCGTCTCAGGAGCCACACTCTGAAGCGCTGTGTCCATTTAATGATTTTCCAATCTGTTTCCCTTGTGAAATTCATTACTTTTCATGGAAACAAATATCTGTCAAAATATCAGATCAGGCTGGCACTTGAAGATTCTAATATCCTCAGCCTCAATGACTTCACATCCTTTTTCTTTTTTTCCCCTTGGAAAGAGAACTGGTGAGTCTCTCCGAGGATGTCTTCTTGACCTCGGGCTGTTCATCAGGTGGCCGTGCCCCATGGACACTCGCCTGCACCAAGCTCCTCCGTCCACGGGATTTTCCAGGCAAGAGTACAGGAGTGGGTTGCCATTTCCTTCTCCAGCGAATCTTCCCGACCCAGGGATCGAACACAGGTCTCCCGCACTGTAGACAGACGCTTTACCGTCTGAGCCACCAGGGAAGTCTGCCCGGGGGCTGGGTTCCAGCTGCCCTCATACAGCCTAGAGGCCATCAGGGAGGAGCCGGCACAAGCCCGCGTGCACTTTTCAGGGCAGATGAAGACTCCACGTGAGAGGCCAAAGGCCGTATTACCTCTCAAAAAAGCGCCAGGCCTCCATAGAGGGCTGCACCAGCATGTCCAGTAGGGGCCTGGCTGAGACGGAGGGTGCGGCGCTTCCTGCTGCAGCCCGGCGTTTGTCTCAGGTTTTCATCAGCCGGAGAGCTCAAAGGAAATACAGGCCGGCGGGCGATCTGGAGGCGCCCTTCCCGCCTCTGAACTGGCTTTGCTCCAAGCGTGACCGTGGCGGATGCATACAGGGCGGGCCGCACCCGGGTCCCGCCACCGCCCTCCTCCTCTTCCTCCTCCCCTCCACGCTCCATCTCCACGCAAGTCCTCCCGCCCTTTCTTCCCCGCGCGCTCCCTGCACGCAGCGGGCGTGGAGGAGAGGTGCCCACAGGACCGGCAGCCTGGCGTCCTGCTTGGTTCTCGCTGCGGCACCTGCCCCCGGAGGGAGTCTCAACTGTGGCAGGATGACTTCCGGCCGTTCACGAGGATGAACAGGAGACACCTCGACTCTCTGGAGCCTTCGTGATAAAAGCCCCCCGCACCTAGGCTCAAAGCCGGCTTGCTGTGCCCAGACACCTTCTCTTGGCTACGGTGACTGAATTCCCGGTTCCCCCCGAGATACTCCCTGCTTCCCCTTGCACCCCATGAACCCACTCTCCCCTCCATCATTCGCTTCCCTCCTCCCACCCCTAGACGCTGAACCACTTTCAAGAAAACGGCAGTGACTTGTTTTTCGAGTCAGTGGGTCCTGAAAACAATCGTGGACTTGATTTAACCAACCAGGATTTAGAATCAGCTACGGATTTATAGCCAAACTGTTTTCTCCCCTCATAAACACATCCCAGTGGAAAAACACAATTTCCGACTCGAGGTGAAGCAGACCTTCCAACTGCACGTAAATAGAGGGAAACGAAGCGTGAACACGCAGCGGGCAACAGCAAGACATCTAAATCCCCTGGGTCCAGAGCGAAGAGTGCAGTGTGTGCCCCGTGAAGACAGGCGCACTGCACGGTCCCGCTGGAGCCCCGGGCCGGGCTGGGGGCAAGGAGGAGGCGGAGGTTGGCATCCGGGGAGGGGCCCCAACGGAGGCGGCCAGCTGCCGTCCGGCGGTGGCGATGCTCCATCACTCGGGTACCGGCGGAGCAGAGAGCAGCAGCGTCACGCAGGCACATCACGCCGCTGCCTTTCCAGCACCTTCCCAGGGCGTCTGGTGGGAACCTGCTCCAGCAAGCTTAGGTTTGGGTGAAACGTTGAAAATGACTAGCGGATCATTTGTTTGCAAGGATTTGGGGACCAGGTATCATGCCAGACACAGATAAACCATGAGCATCAGATGTTGTGAGGAGTGGAGTGGGTGAAGGCGGTCAGCAATCAGATTGTCGCCCAGACAACTGTGCTGAGGGCCGTGCTCCTCCGGCGGAGACGCCGTGCGGTCCAGGGGGTGATGTCTGCTCGGGAGCCAGGAGCGTGTGTGGCGTCTCACAGCGAAGCGAGGGATTGTGGTCTTCACCCTAAGAGCAAGGGGAAGGCATCGTAAGGGCTCACAAAATGGGAAGGATTTTAGTCAGGGAGCTGGTAGGATCAGTTTTGACTTTTAGACAAGATCTCTTCAAGGAAATCCAAAAGCCAAGGAACGAGGACCCCAATGGCTTCCTATCCCCTCTCTGAGCTCCAGATGGGAAGGGCGAGGTGGGGGTGCTGCTCCCCCGGGTTGGGGAGACAGTGCAGGTGCCCCCGGGGTCAGCCCTGGACTGTGACATAGGGACAGCCGGCCCTGTTCACAAGTGCAGCTCAGCCTCCTCGCCTCTTACTATGCTGGACTCACGCAACTCTCCATGGACATTCTCCACGGCCAGCTCACACAGAGCCTAAGCAGTTCCATGATGAACACGCTCTGCTCCGAAGCGCAACACCCCTCCGTCCTTGGCTCTGTGGCTCAAGGACAACCCCAGGAATGCACACGGTTTATGAAGGCCGTCACGATCTCATCCCTTCAGAGTTCCGAGACTCTGCGCTTAATGACACACCACGTGGCTTGTCCCCCCGCTTAACAGGCGGTGCCAGCTCTTGAACACCTTCTGCAAGTTTACTCGGTGTGACGAGAGTGAATATAAAACTATTTGCAACTGATGCACCAGTAAAAATAAAATCTTTATCTCCATCCAGAAAGCTCTCAGCCATGGCACCAGCTGTCACATGGAGACAGGGTCCTCCACTTTTGGTGTGCCTACACACCAGCGTCCCCAGGACAAGCTGATGCAGGCAGCCAGTGGCCGGGGGAGGGTCCCCACCCCGGCCCTCTCTCCCGGCTCTCTGCTTCTTCACTGTCAGGTGAGGGTGTTTCGGCTCTAGGACGCTCTGCCTGGGATGCAGAAACCCTCTCCTGAACTCAGGGGATGCTGCCAGTCCAGAGAAGTGGCAGAAAACAAATGCTTTTTGGAAAAAAAAATGCTGCTTTGAACCCACCAGCCTCTTTTTTTTGTCGCTTTAGGCCAGGATTGTGTTGTGTGTATTGTGTTAGGTCAAATCTCCCCAGGGTGATGAGATGTCATAGTGAACGAGTGGGCTCTCCTGAGATAGGGTACCACTTTCTACATCACTAAGGCACTGATGCTCAGATGCATCCGTTGATTCATCCGATGCCTGTCTATCTCATCTCTCTCTGACTCTTTGGGTCTCTGTCTCCCTCTCCTTCTCTCCATCTCTTTCCGTACATGCTTTGTTTCTTATACATGCTAAAGAAAGCAAAGGCACGGGGTGAGGGTGGCCCCGGGTAGCCCTAAGGGAGATAGCTGCATGGAAGATCTATGAGTGGGATGGAGATTTTTTTTTTTTTTGAGGGGGAGGTATGTAAGTTTTGATGTACAACTTTTCTGGTTAGTTAACGGTGCAAAAAAAGAAAGCCAACACAATTTAATGGTGCAAAGACCTTTTATTAGACTTGCAGTTCTGTGGATCTGGAATTCAGAAAGACCACAGCCAGAGTCTCGCTGAGGGGCTTTCAGGGCTGGGGCTGATGGGGTCTGCTCCTCGGGGCTCCTAATCCTGTGGCCTGGCTTCTTTTCCATGTGGAGTGGCTGGAGTCAGGATGTCTCACATGGCCCTGGGCTGGGGGCTGGCTGAAAGGGCTCTGTCTACACACGGCCTCTCTTAGGCTGACAGGGGGACTCCTCCCAAGGGTAGGCAGGTATTTAAGGGGGCAGCTGCTTTTCCACTGAAGGGACATCCCAAGAAACAGCAAGTGGAAGCCTCAGGTTTCTTAAGTCCCGGGCTTGTCTCTCCCATTGTATTCTGCTGGTCACCGCAATGGCGCCTCCGACCTAGATTCAGGGGGTGGGGAGCAAAGACCCGCTGGTGATGGAGTGAGCGTCAAAGAAAACGCACCCTCTTCATCTGCGTGGCACCTCCTGCTGGGGACCACGTGACCCCCTGGCCGGCACAGAGTTTGGGGAAATTGACTTGGGGGAAACTGAACAGGAAGGGGAGAGGGAGACGTGGCCACGACCTGGCAGGTTCGCTATTGGTGCAGAAAACCGAACCAACGCAACTGGATGGTGTGAAGTGACGGGCCTTTCCTCAAGCTCACGGTTCTGGGCCTGGAATTCAGAGGGACCACAGCCAGCACCTCCCCAGTGGGCTTGCAGGGCTGGGCTGGGCTGCTCTGTTTCTCCGGGTTCCTGACTCTCTGGGGCCTTAAGAAATCTGGCGGAATCTCCAGGAAAAACCGCAGAAGGGTCAGAAGGAAGGGCACCTTGCTGACGTCAGGATGTCGTGTGGTACTGCCTAGACTTAACACCCCCATGCACCACATTTTCACCATTTCCTTTTTTCTTAGTTCAAGGATTAAATACAGTCTTATAGACCAGTCTATGCTGTGAGAGCTTGCAAAAGAGTCCCGTCTGAGTTCCCTGTGGGAAAGGTGCCCTCTCAGTGCCCTCTGTGACCTCTGTTTGTCTTCCTCGGGCCAAGAGCTGCGCAGTCTGGCCCGTGTCCCTGCTCTGGGCTGTCCAGAAGCTCATGGTCAGTGCTGGCCTGGCTGCAGCCTTGGGACACGGTCCTGGGTTCCCACCAGGCCTCTGGCCGCCCCAGCAAAGGGCTCGTCTCTTTGCTTAAATGCATTTTCATTTTATAGCATCCAAGTTTCCAGTGCTACTGTTGGAAGCTACCTAGGTATACACAGACAAGCTGATGCTCAGTCTCTCAGTCCTGTCCGACTCTTCGAGACCTTGTGGCCTATAGCCTGCCAGGCTTCTCTGTGCATGGGATTCTCCAGGCAACAATACTGGAGTGGATTACCATTTCCTTCTCCAGGGGATCTTCCCAACCAGACAGAACCCGCATCTCCGGCGTCTCCTGCATTGGCGGGTGGGTTCTTGACCGCCGAGCCAGCAGGGAAGCCCTGCTAATAGTTCCAGTTTAGAGACTTCTTCATGGAGGAAAAGGCTCTCAGACAAGGGCCGCTTATGGATCCCAGCGGCTGCTGCGTTGGGCTGAGACTGGTGGTAAGAAACCGTCCCCTGGGAGGCCGTGGGACTGAACCAGGGGCTTTCTCTCCGCCCTCCACTGGGAGGCACACAGAGCACGTGACGGGTGACAGCCGATGAGTTTGCAGGCAGGTGCAAAATGGGGCCATTTTCAAGACAGGCCCCGTGGGGAGCAGCTCCTGCGAACCTGTTCAGACCCGTCACGACCACCTGTCTAACCTACAAGGAGAATCTCATGGCTGTCGCCGCGGCAGCTGAAATGGGCCTGCAAACCGTCACGTTCAGTCTCCGTCAGTGATTAGTGGGGATCATAACCCAGAGGTTTTTCAAGCACATTTCCTCAAATTTGCATCTAACTACCCTGAATTATGGACACTGTCACCGCCCCATGCTCAATCAGATCAGAGAATTCCTCTCCGGGGAGAAGTGATTCTTCCTACAAAGCGGCGTGCCGGCCACGTGCATATCAGATGAAGGTGTGTGATCGTCAGAGGTGCTGCTCCTGAGGCAGGTGGCATCTTCGGGGACCCCCCTGTGCAAGGCGCAGGCCGTGGGCTGGGGGTGGCTCTGGGAAGTGGGGGCAGGGCTGCAGCACGGCCCAGGTGGCAGTAGGGGACCCCTAGCCTTCGCCTCTCATTCTCTGTTCCCCAGTTCTTGCTCCAAGCCCTTGGAATATCTCAAAGCATAACAAAATAAGAAGCACAGGTATATTAAAAACCTCCTTCACGGAGAGGGAGCCTTATATTAAAAAGAAATACTTTGGCCCTTCATGTTGCCAGGTGAACAGTTTCTAGAGCCCCAGGCCCAGGAACAGTTTCTAGCACCCCAGGAACTTTGGCTGCCCCGCCCTACCCCGTTTGCCCAGTGCTGGGGCTGTGCTCATATCCTAGAGCAGGGCCCGCCTGGCCCCTGCTGAGGAGGGGGCTGCACGGGTCCTGTCTGGAGGGGACCTGCACCCCATCCTTCTCTTCAGAGTTGCATCCTCCTCAACTTTAAGCTTTGGTTTACCATTGCTGCTGTTCAGTTGCTGAGTTGTGTGGCGTCTGACTCTTTTCGACCCCGTGGACTGCAGCACACCAGGCTTCCCTGTCCTCTACTATCTCCCAGAGTTTGCTCAAATCCATGTCCATTGAATCAGTGATGCTCTCTAACCATCTCATCCTCTGTCGACCCCTTCTCCTTTTGCCTTTAATCTTTCCCAGCCTCAGGATCTTTTCCAATGAGTTGGCTCTTCACATCAGGTGGCCAAAGTACTGCAGCTTCCTCTTTAGTATCAGTCCTTCCAAGGAATGTTTAGGGTTGATTTCCTTTAGGATTGACGGGTTTGATCTCTGCAGTCCAAGGGACTCCCAAGAGTCTTCATTGTCTAGATTTAATATCTGATGAAACGGGAGAAATTGGAATCCCTAGTCTTTTTCATTCGGGATCCTTTTACAAACTTGCCTGCACCCACTTCTGTCCAGAGATGCTTCTTATCCCTCCCCTGGACCATTTTCTCAGGACCAGTTTCGTTACCTCATCCTGTCTCCACCCCTCTCCCCCACCCCCACGTCTAGTCTTCTTGAACTATTTCCTAATAGCAACATATATATATATATATATATATATATATAAGCGCTGTATCATATACATATTTAATTGGAATATATTCACTGTACATCTTCAGCAAAAAGACACATGTATTCATCCAGGAGACAGAACCGTGGGAGCATCCAGACAAGGAGGGTGAGGCTCAGAGTGCGTGACGGGCCAGCACGCTGCCGGGTCGCCCCACAGTAGGTCTCTGTTCCCGGCGCCTCTCAAGGGCGAGCATCTCATCACAATACATCTGCCGTTCAGGGTGTGGTGGGCAGCCACCGGGATGGGCCCAGTGAGGCTGGTCTCCGGGGCTTCACTTCCGTGTAGAATCCCTTCCCCTGGGGTTTGGGCTGGGCCCGGTGAGCCACTTACAAAGTGCAGAAAATGGCAAAGTGACTGCTCTGGTCCCCTGCTACTGCTTCCTGGTGGCTGAGGTCAGGGGATCGCTGGTAGAAAATTGGGGGGCAGCAAAGGGGAGAACGTGGAACATCCCCCCATTCTGGGCAGCTCCACTGGGCATCCCCCGTGCCACGTTCCCAGCTCCCACCAGGACCGCCCACCCAGGGCCTGGCTCCCTCCCGAGGGTCCTGGAGGCTGGGCTCTGCCAGGGCTGTCGGCCCCGGGAGGCTAGTGGCTCCTGCGGGGCTGCTTCCCGCTTTGCCTCGTCGTCTCAGTCATGCCGTTATGCAGGCTCCAGTTCGCCCTGTTCAGAAGCCCAGCGTCTTCCCAGCTGCATCCCAACCACCAGATGTTCCACAAACACTCCAGCCCACCCCTGGCCCCTGTGTGTCAGCATCCTTCCTGGGGCAGGGTAGGGTTGTGAGAGCTGCGGGGGAGGGAGAGGGTACTTGTTGCACGTGGCACTTGATTAAGAAATATTCACACTGTTCCTTCCGCCCCCGGGAGCATGGGCTTTCTGGCATTTTTTTTTCTTTTTTAGCTGCGCTGAGCAGCTTGAGGAATCTCAGTTCTCTGACTAGAGATTGAAACCTGGTCACAGCTGTGAGAGTGTGAAAACCCAGAATCTTCACCACTAGGCCACCAGGGAACTCCTTGATTTCTTGAAAACAGCAAAACAGACTTGGAGGAGGGAGCTAACTCTTTAGATGGTAACTTTAGACCAATGCTGACTAAGGTCTGTACAGTCAAAGCTATGGTTTCTCCGGTCATCACATATGGGTGTGAGAGTTGGACCATAAGGAAGGGTGAGAGAACCGAAGAACTGATGCTTTGGAACTGTGGTATTGAAGAAGACTCATGAGGATCCCTTGGACGGCAAGGAGATCCAACCAATCAATCCTAAAGGAAATCAACCCTGACTATTCATTGGAAGGACTGATGCTGAAGGTCTGATGCTTTGTCCACCTGATAGGAAGAGCTGACTCATTGAAAAAGCCCCTGATGCTGGGACAGATTGAGGGCAGGAGGAGAAGGGGGTGACAGAGGATGAGATGGCTGGATGGCAGCACCGACTCAACGGACCTGAGTTTGAACACCTCCCAGGAGATGGTGAAGGGCAGGGAAGCCTAGGGTGCTGCAACCCGCGGAATTGCAAAAAGTCGGACGTGACTGAGTGACCGAACAAGAAAAACTAACAAAACGTACGTTGTAACAAGGTTAGGACCCGTCATCACCCAGCCCCTTGTGACCTTGGGCTCGGGGCTTCCCTGGGCTGTGCTGCCCACTGTCTCCCGGGGTAACCTGGAAACCAGAAGGACTTCCGAGACCACCTTCCTGGGTCGGGCAGGGGCTCCAGCTCAGGGCTGTGCAGGGGCTCGAAAAGGCAGGTGTGGCCACTTCCTAGCCTTGAGATGGATCGGGGCTGCCCATCTCCATTTCAAGTGAAATAGGCTCTTCATTTTCCATGAGAAAAGCGAAGCCAGGCAAAACCAAACTTCTCCTTCGGAGGAGGGCTTCTTTACTGTGAAATACCCACTCAGAGTGGAGACTTGGTGGTGGAGACTGTTTGTGGAAGTTCCTAGCACTGATAAAATTTAATTTAAAACAGTGAGCCCGCTGCCTTCCTGCGACATGTATATGGGACTTACATAATTACGGAACAAATGGCTTTTCCAGGGAGGTCATGAAAGTCAGTGATTTAGCACAGACGGGGCTGAGAGGAGCCAGGCTTACCTTTCCTTATTAAAGTCTGGCAGTGTGCACACAGCGTTCTGTGGTGCAGGAAGCCACCCCTTCCATCCAATGCCTGTTATCAGAACGGCCAGGAACGGCCCTGGCCTCGTCTGCTTGACAGATAAGAGATGCTGTTGGACAGGTTTCCCCTGTGTCGGACAGAAGCAATATCTCGAGCTCCAGGAGGGCACAGTCATTTAAGGCTTTATAGATGCAGGGATTGGGAAGCCTTTGTGTCTCGGAAGATGCGAGATGAATATTTCCCCATCACCTGGAGCCTTTACAGCAGTTTTCATTAAGAGTCAAGTGGTGTCTTTAGACTTTTCAAGATCTTCTTCCTTTTCCATTTTCCTGTCTTGGTTGTTTCATGAAGCTCATTCTTCATCAGAAAAATATCTATCCTACCCTCCCCACCCTCCAGGTGGGCTTTCGTTCCACGAGCGAGTGGTCAGAGAAGGTGACCCTCAGGGTGTCAAGACCACAGAGCTCCACTGCCTCTCTTGCCTGCCTTAGTAGGAAGTTCCCTTTGAATCTTCTCAGGAAAAACACAATAGTCCAAGCCTGTGCTGAGGGTCAGTCTTTATCTGGGACCACCTCTGTGACATGCCCCAGAAGGTCCCACTGGCCCCTTTTGATATCCAGCTCTTCTCAGTAGAAAGGTTGGCATCAAAGGCCATGTCGACCATGACTGGGTGTAGATTTCTATGCTGATTTTAGTTAGAGTGAGCCACCCGCCTTCTTTTCTTTCATAGACACACCTCAGCTGTATTGGGATATTTGTTTTTCACATTAATTATAAATCTATTAGATGAAATCTTTAAACATATTTGCAAAAATCACAGGCGTAATCTACTGGCATGCAGACTAGCCTTGTCTGTTCTGTGTTCTCTTCTCTCCAATTTTGCATTTCATTTATTTGTGTTATGCACTGATGTCAGAGGCAGGGTCACCCACAGATCCCTAGATCTGCCTTACACAGCCTTCTCATGGAATCCCTCTCGCTGACGTCATCCTGTAGGAGGAAGCTTTTCACACGTGCGCCGTGCTCCTGTGTCCGAAGCTCCTCAAGGGCAGAAACGTGGCTCCAGGGATCTCTGTCGCATCCTCCTCTCCCATCACATGACCTTCTTCCATCACATCCTCCTCCTACGCCGCTTCATCATTTTCCATCACATCCACAGAACAGGTACTTTCGGGCTGTGCTGGAGCAACCTCTGACCAGCTCATGGGAGCTGATTCCACACGTCTGTGCCCAGCAGTGTGGGCAGGGATGTTGGGTTGGTAGACTGAAATAAATCATGTTGGAAATATTTGCACAACACAACACTTACAATACATCATTTTTTTCCCTCCAGGAGATGGTATCCCAGCACATCATTGGCATTTTGTTGTTCAGTCGTGTCCGACCCTTTGCTACCCCATGGACTGCAGCATACCAGGTTTCCCTGTCCACCACCGACTCCTGGAGCTTGCTGAAACTCACGTCCATTGAGTCAGCGATGTCATCCAACCATCTCATCCTCTGTTATCCTCTTCTCCTCCCGCCTTCAATCTTGCCCAGCATCGGGACCTTTTCCATTGAGTCGGTTCTTAGCATCAGGTGGTCTAAGTATTGGAGCTTAAGCTTGAGCATCAGTCCTTCCAAAGAATATTCAGGATGGATTTCCTTCAGGATGGACTGGTTGGATCTCCTTGCAGGCCAAGGGACTCTCAAGAATCTTTTCCAACACCACAGTTCAAAAGCATCAATTGTTCAGCACTCAGCCTTCTTTATGGCCCAACTCTCACACCCGTACATGACTACTGGACACACCATAGCTTTGACTAGACAGATCTTTGTCAGCAAAGTAATGTCTCTGCTTTTTAATTTGATGTCTAGGTTGGTCATAACTCTTCTTTCAAGGAGCAAAAATCTTTTAGTTTCATGGCTGCAGTCACCATCCACAGTGATTTTGGAGCCAAGAAAATAAAGTCTGCCACTGTTTCCATTGTTTCTCCATCTATTTGCCATGAAGTGATGGGACCGGATGCCATGATCTTCATTTTCTGAATGTTGAGTTTTAAGCCAGCTTTTTCACTCTCCTATTTCATCTTTATCAAGAGGCTCTTTAGTTCCTCTTCACTTTCTGCCATAAGGGTGGTGTCATCTGCATAGCTGAGGTTATTGATATTTCTCCCAGAAATCTTGATTCTAGCCTGTGTTTCATCCAGTCCAGCATTTCTCTTGATGTACTCTGCATACAAGTTAAATAATCAGGGCGACAATATACAGTCTTGATGTACTCCTTTCCCAAATTGGAACTGGTCCATTCTCCATGTCTGGTTCTAACTGTTGCTTCTTGACCTACACACAGGTTTTGTAGCAGGCAGGTAAGCTGGTCTGGTATTCCCATCTCTTTCAGAATTTTCCACAATTTGTTGTGATTCACATTGTCAAAGACTTTAACTTAGTCAATGAAACAGAAGTAGATGTGCTGTTGAATTTTCTTGCTTTTTCTATGATGCTACATATGTTGGCAATTTGATCTCTGGTTCCTCTCCCTTTTCTAAATCCAGCTTGAACATCTGGAAGTTCTTGGTTCACGTACTGTTGAAGCCTGGCTTCAAGAATTTTGAGCATACTTCTGACAGGGTTAACAGGTAGGAAGGCCAGAGGGCCCCAGGCAGCAGGAGGGGACAGCCTGCTAATGGCGGATGTGTTTCCCCCTTCTCTGTTGAGGACACCTGGCTTCACCTGAATTTAACTGTTCTCAAACCTTGAGCTAACCAATGCGTTTTGCTTAAGGAAATGTTTTTCTTAAGCTGTTAATGAAACTGTGTATTTCCTTTGGAATCTATCTTTCTTCAAAGTGGTTCTGTCTAAGACTAACTTTATTTTCTTTTCTCAAACTCTGGGCTTGTTGAAGGAAAGGGGACTCCTTTCAGGGCCTGAAACTGGGCTCTTGTCTAGCACTCGGAAATGAGTTGTCCAAGAAGACACAAGTGCTGGCAAAGCAAGAGATTTTATTGGGAAGGGCTCCCGGGCAGGGAGCAGTGGGGTAAGGGAACCCAGGAGAACCGCTCTGCCAGGTGGCTCGCAATCTCGGGGTGCACGGTGATGGGATTACTTTCTGGGTTGTCTTTAGCTAATCATTCTGACCCAGAGTCCTTCCTGGTGGTTCATGCCTTGTTCAGCCAAGATGGATGCCGGTGAAGAGGATTCTGGGAGGAGGTTGGACACGTGGTGTCACTTTTTGACTTTTCCTGAACTCTCCGAGTTGGTGGTGACTTATTAGTTCCGTGTTCCTTACCAGGACCTCCTGTCATGAAACAGCTCATGCAAATGGTCACAGAGGCACCTGGCCAGGGTGGGCGGTTTTGGTCAGTGTGCCGCCCCTAACCGGCTGATAATGGCTCAGCAAACCAGTGTTCATGTCCCTTGTTTTATGGCTGGGGGATGACACACCCTGTGCCATCCTATCTCCAAAAATGCATATTGTGGGAGGGGGGCCTGGTGAAACTCCTCAGCTGTGAGCTGTTTCTCTTATCTGATTAGAAGCTTGCCAACAGATGCAAAACGCCCTGCAAAAAACTAGCAAGGGGGCCTTCTTTCTGCTCCCTTCTGATGTCTATGTCAGAAGCTTTCCCTATCTCTTTTACACTTTAACAAAATTCTGTTACACAAAAAGCTCCGAGTGGTTAAGCCTCATCTCTGGCCCCAGATCAAAATCCTCTTCTCCGGAGGCCACGAATCCCGGTGTGGCACAAGGCTCACAGCGGCAACCTTTCATTTCCTTGCGCATTCATTGGTATACTTCTTGTATACTTGCTATGTGGATGTAGATACACAGCTTTCATCTCAGGGCATGGAGGCCCTTTTCTGTGCAGGGCCGTTTGAAGGAAGGCTTTCTCTGCAGGTGGAAGAGGGCACCGTATCTGACAGTCCAGGTGAAGACCACAGGTGCAGAGAGCTGTGCCCACCCCATGCTCAGACCTACAGGACTCGCCTTACCTGACACCTGGCTAGGTTGGCAGGGACACCTGTGAGTCATCTTCCTAAAGCAGCTCGGCAGCCCCTAAGGACAGCCCTCCACACTGAGCAAGCCTTGGCTTCCCATGTGGACCTTGAATGGAGTTGGAAAGCGCATGATTAGCTTTCCACACTCTTGCACTAACTGGCAATGTTCACATTTGTTAATGTCACCAAACAAGTGTTGCGCTGAGTAAGTCTAAATTAAGACGTTAATTACTGCTCACATTAGGATCTTCTGGAAATTCCATCTTACACTGTTCAAAGAAGTGTTGATTAAAGGTCTATTAAGGCCACAGAGAGAAAAAAATAAAGGCAATTCTTGGGGACCAGCAATGCTAATGGATTGCTCTTCTCTTCATGCAATTTAATCCTGTCACTAATTTCATGGTAATAAGAGGTAGATTATTCTAGAACTATAGCCTGTGTATATGAGGTTGCTCAGGAAAGAGAGTTATTGAGCCTCCAGAAGTCCCTACATCTCACCTAGGATTTTCCTGATCAGAGAAAGAATTCAGCTCAACGTGTTGGAAGTAGAATTATGCTTCATTGATGCCTCACAGGCTTACTTTTTAAGAGCTATTAGAAAATGGTGACTCCCAGGAAAGACTTTTTCTGGCTTGTGAAGTGTGAGCATTTTCTTGGCGTCATTGAAGGGCTGGAGATAAAAATTCGGTACAGTGAGTGCTTCCACAGTCATCTTGGTAAAAGGCAGCTAAAGGGACAAGAGGTGAAATCGACAGCTTTGTCCACGTTATTAATATTCTATGAATCTAGAAGGATGTAAAATTCCAACAGGTGGGAGCCAAGTGCAGACAGAAATGTTTCTCAGATCAGCCTAAAGGGAAACATTGGCGATGAGGTGCGTTTAATGAGGTTGAAGCCCCAGGCTGAATTCTCAGTCCTACGAATTACCTCCAAAATGATCAATATATTTTATTCAATTTCATGTGGCATCCAGTCTTGTCTGGAAGATGCAGGGTGGAGTAATTGCTGAACTGATCAGCTGTCTGGCTGTTTCCCCTGATTGTTTCGTCAGGAAGCGAGCATGCTCTGCCTGCCCCCCTCCCCCACCTCACTCTCCTGTTCTCAGTGCGATGAGCTCTGACGCCAGAGTCTAGGCAGATGTTTCAGTCCAGAGTGTGTGCGACCACAGAGGAAGCAGCTGCAGCCCTGGGGTGTCAGCTGTGTGGGCGTTTCCAAGCCTCAGCCTTGCTGGACCCGCAGTGATGAGTCTCGTGGCCTGGATACCTCAGTGGGGACATGGCTGGGGGTCTCCCCAGCTGCTTCTTCATTTCTGATGATGTGGAGTCTGCTCCCTGAGCATGCAGGCTGGTGTGGCCACGAGGCTTTCAGATACAGCCCCTCTCTGTCTCCTGGGGTCCAGGAGAACCCTCCCTTGGGCTTAGAAAAGACCCAAGGACTTGGCCGAGCTCTGAAAGGAGTGGCGGCTGAATCTGCCAGCTTCCCAAGATTCTGCCAGGTTTGTGGGACCGGAGCCTGGCCACCGTGAGCATCTCCTGGGGACCCAGCCTCCCAGATGGCTGAGGCGGGACAGGGATCCCGGGAAATCTGCTCTCTCATTTGCAGATGGTCAAAGCGGGAGGCCGGGGAGAGAAGAGGTTCGAATGTGCACGTGAATATTTACTGACTTAACACACAGTAGGAGAGTGTGGCCCCGGTGTGACCAACGCACTCAGCACTGTGTGAACAGGGACGCCTCTGATCCTCTGACAAAGCCATCGTGAGGCTTCAGAGCTGGTATTATCCCATTTTGCAGGTGGGGAGGCAGGGCTCCTGGTCCCTGCTCTGCCTGCCGTGATGGAGTTCCTGGGACCGACAAGGGGGTGGCTCTGGGGAGGGGCCTGCAGGCTGGGACTGCAGACAGAGGGGGCGTTTCACTGCATATATTTGTCTTGCTTTGGGTTCCCTGGAAAGAGACTCTGGGATACGGATCCATATGAAAGTGGGACTTGCCCCAGGCGAGGGGGCGGGGGGCGGGGAGCAGGGTCAATCAGGGGCCTAGTGTCCAGCCAACCCCCAGGGGCAAGGACAGAAGGGGTGACCAGTGCTGCTGGGCGCTGAGGTGGTAGGCCCCATCCTAGGACTCAGACCCTGCTGCTCGAGGGCAGGGCTCAAGACGATGATGCCCTGCGGCCAATGGGGAGGAGGCCACCGGACGCTGGGAAGTGGGGGCGAAGTCCAGGGGCACGTGGACACTGCAGATGTCCTCAGCCAGGCTTTGTGCCATTTGAGTTTATGCCATGCCCATGCTTTGCTCCTTCTAAAGGTGGAAGCCCCACCTTTCGTGAATAAAGCATTTGCTGGCGCTGAACACTGCCGGGAACAGGTCTGGGGAACAAAGGGCCCCTGAGGGCATCACCTGGAGATGGAGCCATGGATGGGATGGACCAGAGGGCTGGGGGTCCTGAGGACAAGCCTGTTGGCCACCCTGCTCACCCTCATCCGTGAGTGAGGCCCAGCGAGAGGAGGGCCTGGTGCAGCTTGTGGCCTCAGCTCCCCCAGCTTGGGAGGAGGAGGGCGGGGAGAGGGGGGCAGAGGAGCCGGAGACCTGGGTTCTGGGGAAGGAGGAGTGAAAAAGGGGAAAATGAGACAGAGCTCCAGAAAGACCTTGGCACTCTGGGCCACATAGGCCCATTGCACCTGTGCAGCAGACTGTCCCCTCTGCCCGGGGAGGGCAGGGTCACAACTGGGGAGTGAAGGCAGAAGACGGCGGGGCGCTGGCCTGTCTGCTGGGCGCACAGGTGGGGCGTCCTCTGGACAGGTAGCTGCAGAGTCCCCGTCACTGGGGCTCTCCTGGCACGCGGACGCCTCTGGGCTTTCCTTGTGGGGTCTCACTCTAGGGGCTTGGGGGGGTCGAGTGCTGGGGGCCAGGCCCAGCAGCTGGGCAGCTTTGATGAAGCAGAAGAGCCACAAAGCCCCAGAGGGGACAGACCCCACTGGCTGAAGAGCTCACGAGGAGGATGGAACCAGTGATGACCGTGAGCAAGGGGCTTCCTGCTGGACAGCCTCAGGCCCCAAGGCCCCAGAGGGCACCGCTCACCCCCACACTGCCCTGAATCTCCAGGTGCCCCTCACTGTCCTCCCAGGTCCGTCCCCAGCATCTCCCAACTGCCCGTTCTCTTCTTTGGTTTCTCAAGGCGACAATGAGGAGAATGAAAAGCCTTTCTGAAGAGAGAGCAAGCTGAGGGCGCTCAGAAGTGGGATGAAAGGACCGCGGGAAGGGGGGTGCTTCTTTTGAAAGCAGATATGCAAGTATCATTACAGCACGAAGACTTTTCAAAAGATCAAACCAACACTTGTTTTCTCTAGAATCAAGGAATTCAGGGAGAGAAAGGCTGCATGCTTCTCCCACTCAGGGCACCTCCCTGGACCCTCTGCCCACACGCTGGGGGGTTCCCTTTACCAACCGAAACAGTGCCTGAAAATCAGCTGAATGAGTCGAGTATCATTTTTCTTTGTAAATAAATGATGGTGATGAATTATTCAGGAGCTGGACCAGGTCATCTGCATGATCCATCACATGCAGAGACGTAGAATACGGTCTCTCTCTCTCAAGATGTTTCCTAAGATGTATGGAAACCATTCACACGATCAGATCACATCAGTTCTAGATTAGCACTTGACATTCCTCAGATGGGGCTTCCCTGGTGGCTCAGCTGGTAAAGAACCCTCCTGACAATGCAGGAGACGCAGTAGATGCACATTGATCCCTGGGTCGGGAAGATCCCCTGGAGGGGGGGATGGGAACCCACTCCAGTATTCTTGCCTGGAGAAGCCCATGGACAGAGGAGCCTGGCGGGCTACAGTCCCTGGGGTCACAGGGTCAGACGTGACTGAGCGAATAAACAGCAAGAATAACAGCCCCTCCTGCTGACCCCAGATCGGGTGCCAGTTTCAGGGAAACTTCGGGACTTTATACACGTGGCCTGCAGGGTCACCGTATCTGGGACTGTTTTCAGAACAAACACCCACCCAGGTCGGGCTATGTCCCAGGCAGCCAAGCTGATGCGGGCAGGTGGTCCCGTCCGAGTCTCTCCATCTCTGAAGCGTGGTGGCGTCTGGAATGTCATCGGCAGAAATTAGCTGACTTCTAGACGGACAGGAGTTCCTGGTCTGCGTCCTGTTTCCAGGCGTAGGATTCCCGAGGTCTGCTGGTTTCAGTGCAGACCTCCTCCACGCGGATGCCGTGCTCGGCGCAGGGCGGGCGCCCTCGCTGAAGGGGCAGAGGGCTTATCGCAGCAGGGTCTCTGCTACCCGAAGGGCCGAGGGCCCCGGGGGACACCGGGTGACAGCGCCTGATGACGCGGGGGGAGGTCGGGGCTGGAAGACCCTGGCGAGCGTCTTGCTGAGACTGGACACGTGAAGCCCAGAAGGGTGTCCTGCAGAACAGGGCTGGCCCAGAGGCCGTGGCCCACCAGGGAGCAGACTGCCCGGGGCACAGGTCAGCCGGATGGCAGGGACCCAGAGCCTCTGCGTGGAGACCGAGGTGGGGCGGGGGCACCTTATGTAAATGAGGGGGTCACGGCGGTCCAGGGAGAGTGAGGAGAAGTAGGATGGGGCTCAGGCCCGGGCAGACAGGCCTCCGGGGATGGGGTCGGGGGAGGTCAGACCCTTGTGGGTAGCTGGTGGTGGTTTAGTCGCTAAATTGTGTCTGACTTGTGCGATCCCCGGACTATAACTTGCCAGGCTCCTCTGTCCACGGCATTCTCCAGGCAA
Source organism: Redunca redunca (assembly GCA_006410935.1). Taxonomy (NCBI): domain Eukaryota; kingdom Metazoa; phylum Chordata; class Mammalia; order Artiodactyla; family Bovidae; genus Redunca; species Redunca redunca. The sequence goes on from SJYQ01001176.1 coordinate 429,863, forward strand.
GAATACTGGAGTGGGCTGCCATTTCCTTCTCCAGGGGATCTTCCCGACCCAGGAATCGAACCTGGGTCTCCTGCATTGCAGGCAGATTCTAACCACCTGAGCTACAAGGGAAGTCAGAGTGAAGCAAACTCTACAACAAGGCAGAGAAGTAGGGGGAGGGGGCAGGCTGCCGGCAGATAGGAGGTGGGGCGTGCCTCCGGGAAGCCGGCTCCGAGACTGGGCCCGCTCAAGATGCTGGCCGGGAGCGCCTTCAGTCGACCCAGGGCCCGTCAGAGTCGCACCTGAGCGGACACACTGGCTGGGCCATTATTTCCTCACTTTGTCACGGGTGTGGCCGCCGCTCAGGACGTGGCCCAGCTGAGGGGGCTCCAGGCAGCGAGGCAGGCCCTGGGGTTCGGAGGCCCGCAGGTCGTCTCCTGCCCCCTGCCCTGCCCCGGGCAGCAAGCCCTCCCACAGAGGGACCTGGGGACGACACCAAGTCGGCCCCAAGGGGTGTCAGCTTGTTCAGACGCTGAACGGCTGCCCGCCGCCGGCTCTGGTGTTTGTCTGAGAGGCTCCTCCGCCGCCCTCCTGCCGACCGGACACCCGCGGGGACGGCGGCTCACCTGCGCGCTGTCTGTTCTCTGCGGGCGGACCGCGCGCCCGGGCTCGTGACACGGGACCTCTGGTGGCCCAGGGTGCCCGCCGGGGGCCCGCCCGAGGGGACACTCAGGAGGCCTTCCCCGGGGGCGGGATCCCAGGCTGCCCTGTCTAAGCTCAGTGCCCGAGTGCTGTCCTGACCTCGATGCACAGATTCTGGAAAACCCATCTTCAGATGCAGAGCGTGGGCCTTCTGGCAGGCTGTGTTTACCCCCAGAGGCAGGAGCCTGTGAGGTCCAAAACGGGACATTTGTGCAAAATCAGAGCCAGGACACGGAGCTGGCCTGGCCAGCTCTGCTCTGAGTTATCCTTCCCAGCAGACCCTTTTCTGGGCACCAGCTGCCCGCCATGGGGGCCGCTGGCCAGAGTCCCAGGGACGGATCAGCGGAGGCCCCGCCCGCCTCTGAAGTGCAGGTGCGGAGGGCCACGCGTGCCGCTGACTCTGCAGAATCCATCGATCTCTCTCCAATAGGATAAAGCCTCCCATGAAATATTTATTGGCTGTTAAGCGATGCGCCTCTCTTACAAAGAGGCAGCTTACCATCATCTGCGCTCCGGCTGGGTCTCGGTGTTCCTGGGCTTGGGCCATTTTTAAGTGCTCCCAGGTCTCTGGCCTGGGTTTCCTCTCGCTGCAGGCTTCTCTGTTACAGCCTTCCCGTATTAATCCGGTTTTGAAAACTGTTAGCAAAATCCACCTATTGGGAAGTGTACTTGAAAGACCTGCTCACAGGAGGGTTTTGGAGCCCACAGGCTCTCTGTGTTTCCCTCGTCCTTCCTGGTCAAGGTTAATCAGCCTCCAGGATCAAGGTCAAGCCTCGAAACCTCCACGGCGCCTGGCTTTCCCCCTCGCCCTAGCTCTCGAGTGCGTTTCTCTGCTTGCCCTCCAGGCGGTAGGGTCGCCGCCCTGCTCCTGCCCGGCCCCGCAGTCTCCCTGTGCCTTCTCAGGGGAGGCGTCCGGAGTCTCACTCCTTGGGACCTCCAGCTTCCAGTGTCCAGGTGATAATCGAGGGTGGACAGAAGGAGAAGCTGTTACTGCCCCATAGCTGCAAGCAGGGGTGTGCACCGCTGGCCAGGGCAGAGGCAGGCGGGCGTCCCTGGGAGCATCTGGATGGTCTGTGGACCACCCACTCTGATCCGGCAGGAGCTGCATCTGGGGACTAGAGGCGGGGACCAGGGAGGCACCATGGCTTTGGGTGAGATCCCGTGTGTCTCCTTCTCCACCACGGGCTGTTCCATGGCCGTGCGACCCTCTCTGGACGCAGACACCTGGGGTGACGTGGTTCTGCTCTCCTGATCGGACCATGCCAGCATGGGCACTCACATGGGCAGGGAGAGTCCTGGTTCAAACGAGCCAGGACCCACCCTAGATGTCCCCGGGCCTGGAAGAAGAGGACTGTTGGGTTCTTGAAAGAGGAGGAAGCCGGGATGTCTCCCTGGAGAGGCTGCGTGGGCCAGAGCGTCTCCCTGGCCCCAGTGGCCATCGCCTTGAGGCAGAGTCAATGTCACAGGACCCCAAGCCCCAGGCGCCCAAGTTTCCACTCAGCTTTGAAGGAGAATGACACGAGAGGTCAAGTTGGCCCATCATCTGTGGACCCGGCTTGCCCCCCTGGGGTCAAAATTCCATTCTCTCTTAACTTTTTCTCCCAGGAAGCATTGTAACCTGCTTCAAACCCTGCAGAGTGGTAGGGGCTTGCTTTGCTTTGTTTATAGCAGTGTAGAAAGCATCACGCTTTTTCTTAAGATAGAGAAAGTGCAAGCAGAAGCCACCACATGCCACGCTGGCCTGCCGAGCGCCCTGGCCTGCCGAGCGCCCTGGTGGTCGTTTCCCCTGGCCTGCTGAGCGCCCTGGCCTGCCGAGCGCCCTGGTGGTCATGTCCCCTGGCCTGCCGAGCGCCCTGGCCTGCCGAGCGCCCTGGTGGTCGTGTCCCCTGGCCTGCTGAGCGCCCTGGCCTGCCGAGCGCTCTGGTGGTCGTTTCCCCTGGCCTGCCGAGCGCCCTGGCCTGCCGAGTGCCCTGGTGGTCATGTCCCCTGGCCTGTCCACCCCCACCGCCCGCCTGTGCGAGCTGCGTTGTTAGTTCTGATGCTTTCGCAGCCGCTTATCTGCCTCGGCTGCTGCTGTCTAGGCCTTGGTTGGCTGTGGTTTCCATCTTGGTGACTGTGAAGACTGCAAACAATGAGAAAACAAAAGGCTCCGTCAGCCTCTTCTCGTCGGCGCTGCAGCTCCGGACGTGGACGGTTGATCGTGTAATTACCGCTCTGCAGATATTCGGAGTCCTCGGTGCCCATCACCTTCTTGTGTCATTGTTACCTTGTTCGCTCTGAGATGCAGAGAGTCTGACAGCTCACTGATGTGGCAGAGCTCCTGGAAGGCGGAGCTGCCGTTCCCGAAGTGGGGTCTGGCTGCTGGAAAGCAGACAGACTTCTGGCATTATTGGTGAAATTATTATTATTTTACAAATAATCCTAGAAAGCAGACACTTGAGAAGCAAGACTGGTGGAAAGGAAAGTTTGCTTTATTCCAGAGAGGAGGGCAGACTCATGTCCAAAGGCCAACTCCCTGCCCCCATCCCCCTTCCAGGCCTGACAATCGGGGGGAAGAGCTTATATAGGCAGAGAGAGGGGCTACCTGATGAAACGGCACAGACTCTGAGGGTCAGCTTGCAGTCGGTCATCAGGGGTCTGCCTGGGTCATCTTCGTTGTTTGAAGCACAGAGAACCTTCAGGCCCAGGTCGGTTTGTTCCCGTTTCCTGAGGCCAGTCTTCGGAGCTGTGGCGGCTGCAGTCTGGTCCTCACTTTGTTAACTTCCTCAGTCTCTATAAGGCGGCTCACAGCATAGGGCTCAGAATAGTATCCACCGCCCTCGAGGAGGAACTAAAGTCCTTGGCTTTGCTTAACGACTAAGCTGTGATTGTCTCGTCCTGTTTGACTGCTTTCCTTTGCTTCTGCATCTCCCCAGTCCTCTGATCAAGCTTATTCTTTGGCTAAAGTCTTCCACAGTCAACAGGCCAGTGGGGTCCTGAGGGGTGGGGGAGGACCACAGGGCCCCGCTTGCTTCACCCGCCGCCCGTCAGCCGCCCTGAGCCTCTGCTCCTTGCTGCAACCTCAGCATCCTCACTTTTCCTGAGCTTAATCCCGGGCTCCGTTTACAAGGCAAGAGTGACTGGAACGGCGGGCACGGCTTCTAAAGAGATAGTGGTGGCTGTTTGCGGCCGGCAGAGCAACGCTGAAAGGCATCGAGCTTGTGCTCACATGCCTGGAAAAGATGACCTGCCTGGAGGAGACCATCTCTGCCCGACAGCCCCCGACTGGCCCTCGGGGTCGGACCTGTCAGCAACTGGGGCGTCCGCACTCGAGCTCGTCTCAGACTCAGCGTGTCCACACTCGGGCAGCTGCAGCCTGGCCCCACATGGTATTTCCATTTCGCTTTCCAGCTGATCTGGCCTCTTGGGGCCCCAGGGGAGCAGAAAAGAACAATCATTCCAAGCTGCCTGCAAGTCCAGGAGGGGCACCTGGCTGCGTGGGCAGCTCCCCTGCCCTGCGGGTCCATCCCCGCCCCGGGCCCAGGCTGGAGTTTTAAAACCTATTTGTTTTAATTTGTATTTTTATAAGTGAGCCTCTGTTTTAAGTGCGGTTTTAGATTCCCAGGTAAATGAGCAGGCAGTATTAATGCATACAGCTCCATGCCCCTCCCGACGGCTCCACCCCCCGTCAGCACCTCGGCTTAGCTGTCCTGGCTGTGACACTGATAACGGATTGTGACAGGCTAGGGCACTACGGCGCACAGCTTGCATCAGGGGCTGCTCTGCGGTAAAGAGGCCGCCTGCGATGTGGCCCCCCTGGGTCAGGAAGGTGCTCTGGAGAAGGGAATGGCAACCCACTCCAGTGTTCTTGCCTGCACAGTGCATGGGGTCGCAAAGAGTCGGACACGACTGAGCAACTAACACTTTTGACTTTGGTAGTTCGCGTCAGGGTTCCCTCCTGGTGCGGTGCGGACTTGCAACCTTTGACAAGCACACAATATCCTGTACCCACCATTCCGTGTGGTACAGATTAGTACTGCTGCCCTGAAACTCCTGTAAAAGCGGCACTTTTAAAAACATTTCAGTAATATACTTTATTTCACCCAATATATCAAAATGATCATTTCAACATGCAAAAAAAGATAAAAGTTAATAATGAGATAATTCCCATTCTTCTGTGTGCTGGTGACCCGGACAGGACACAGCTAGCCAGCCCAGGATACCATTCTCTTAGAGCAGCAGTCAGTGTGAAACAGATGAACTGCTTGTTTCTGGAACTTTCCATCTCATATTTTTGGACCCCTCATCTGATCACGTGTGACTGAAGCCATGGAAAGCAACACCGCGGACTCAGCAGCACCTTTTGAGAGCTGGGTGCATGATGAGAGGCTGGCTGGCTGAGCCCACGCTGACCAAGCCACGCACACACTCTTAGAGACGCCCAGTCACCTGTCACCCCAGAACAAAGAAGGGGCATTAGTGCAGTGCCCCGCGGTGCCCAGGTTTAGCCTGATGCGTGGATGCCCCCTCCCGGCGCCCTGGCCTTGGGAAGTGCCATGCGCGCGGCAGGCGTCTCTCCTTGGGATGAGGGGCGCCCCTCGGGAGGACCAGCCCCGAAGGCAGCACTGGGTGGTGGACTGGCCTGAATCTAAGGTCAGAGGACGCGTTGATTCCTAGGAAACTAGGATGCGTCGTTCTCTCCCTACAAGGTACAAGTTCAGCTCCAATAACACGGGTGAGTATTTTAACCTGTAAAGCAGGCATTTCCAACTGACCTAAAATGACCCCGCACAGGTACACATGGAAGCTCGCTCCACGTGTTGAGACAGACAGGGGACACCGTGGAGGAGCTCCGGTCGGGTCCGCGTGGACTGAAATCCCGGGCAGTGTCGCAGCCACGGTCAGTGGCAGGCGGCCTCTGGTCAGTTACGGACACTCTCTCTGGCTGTCTTCCTTCCTGAGAGGGGACCCTGCCTGTGAGTGCCACGTAGAGCTGCTGTGGGGATCGGGGAGGCTGGGGCAGAGCCCAGCACGTGGCGTATGCCCCTCAGCTGTGGACGTGGAAGCCCCCTGGGGCACTCTTGCTGCCGCCCCTTCTCTGGTTCTGGAATCTGGGAGCCCCGCTCAGGGCAGCCAACCCTCCTGACCATCAGAGCAAAGGGAGGGGTTTGCTTTTCTTTTCGAATATGATCATGAGCGTGCACCTGGTTTTCTCTATTTGTTGACACTGGAATTAGAATAAAGATAGAGCAGAAAGTGGCATCAAGTACCAACCCAGCAGAGACCTCTTCTTCTTCTTTTTTTAAAATACATTAACAGATTTCACTTTCTTGACTCAGCGAAACTATGAGCCGTGCTGTGTGGGGCCACCCAAGACGGGCGGGTCATGGAGGAGAGCTCTGACAAACGTGGTCCACTGGAGAAGGGAATGGCAAACCGCTTCAGCATTCTTGCCTTGAGAACCCCACGAACAGTTTGTAAAGGCAAAAAGATATGATGGTTGGATGGCATTACCCGCTCAATGGACCTGAGTTTGAGCAAGCTCCGGGAGTTGGGAGGCCTGGCACGCTGCAGTCCAAGGGTTGCAAAGGGTCGGACGTGACTGAGCGACTGACCTGACTGACTGATGCTGCTGTCCTCAGCTCTGCCCACACGGCTGTGGCCTCGCTTTGGAGCAGGAACGTTCCCGGCGACTTTGCAGGAAGCCCGTCGCGGAGCCAAACCTCAGAGAGGGCACGGCATGGGCTGTTGGCATCTCCCTAATGTGTGGAAAGAAAATCCCTCTTTAAGGAGCAAACAATTATTTAAGCAGGAGGTACAAATGGAGGGGTGTTACTACCCGCTGCTCTGCGAGCGTCAATGCAATCGACCGCTAACTGCTCTCTTCTGCTGAGCTGACTCGAAAGAGGGGCTCACCCACAGCGGCTGCAACAAAAAAGGCATTTCACCGGAAGGGCCTTCGGGTATTTTTTCCCAACTAAATAACCATCTGAAGCTACACTTGAGGCTTTAAATAGACACTTGCAAACTTTATTCTCAGGGCAACTAACTTCACCATGTTGTTTCTTCTTTTATTCCCCCCACTGATCATATTCGTTAAAAAAAAAAAAAGATTTACTTTTAAGTGATATTCTCTTGGAAACATGAATCCAGCAGCATTTATGTTGTCGCTGCTGGGAGAAGCCACACATCCCCGCAGAGACATCGCCACAACCCAGACCGCGCTTCAGGGTAGCAAGGTGTGATGGAGGGAGTTTATGAAAGGCGGCTGTATTTTTATAGAGAATTTTAAATGCCCATCGCGTGACCCCCTCCGCCTGCCCTGGTTTCTCACTTAAAAGAGAGAGTGGCTGTCCTGCCCTGTCTGCGTCCCGGGGCCCGAGTCACTTCCTGCTGGGGGAAGGGGTGCAGGGCAGGACGCCCCGGTTGTGCCGTTGGTGTATCTGAACGGCAGGCAGCCGAACAGCAGCAGACATGTGGGCAGCTCCCTGCACCCCATCCCAGGGGCCTGGAGGAGAGCGCAGGCACCCTTGCGACGGTGCCCCGGCCCGAGTGCTCCAGAACCGGGGGGCCCAGCGGCCCCGAGAGGGCCCACACAGTCACCCAGCCCTCCTCTGCCCCACGCGGCGGCCTCCCCGGGACTGCCGGGTGCTTCCAAAAGCTTCAGGTCTCCTCTGTCGTGCTGCTTCTCTGCAATGTGCTGCTCTCCACGAAGCTGCCGGGAAGCCTGAGTCTCAGCCACCCTTTCAGTTGCGCACCGCCGGGCGCTCTGAGTGTAGCGTGAGGCAGCTGCTAAAGCGCTTCTGTTTGTTTGCTCTGGTTGACCTGCCTTCTGTCAATCGAGTCTGCAAGACCTCGGCCGAGAATCTAGGAGGGTTGAAGAAAATATATTTTCTCCTCCCCTATGAGGGCTTGGCGGCTGACTTGACCTGCAGGTGAAGAGCAAGGTTAGACCAAGAATCACTTACAAAAATAAGACAGACAAGAAAGACAAACACTGTATGGCCTCACTTACGTGTAGAATCTAAAAAAGCCAAATTCACAGAAGCAGAGAGTGGAGTAGTGGCGGCCGGGCTGGGCTGGGGTGTGGAGGTGTCGGTCAGAGGGTACAGACTGCCAGTGTCAGAGCCACGGGTTCTGAGAGCCAGGATAGAGCGGCAACTGTGGTTAATAACATTGTATTAGACACTTGAAAACTGCCGAGACAGTGGATCTCAAATGCTTCAGCATAAAAGGAAATGTTATTCATGTGATGTGATAGGATATCAGTGGAGGCCAAGGTGGAGGCCAGGGGGGAGGTCAGGGTGGAGGAGAGGATGAAGGTCAGGATGGAGGGCAGGGTGGAGGAGAGGATGAAGGGCAGGGTGGAGGCCAGGGTGGAGGCCAGGGGGGAGGTCAGGGTGGAGGCCAGGG
>SJYQ01001176.1:438591-485122 GCA_006410935.1 Redunca redunca
AGGCCAGGGTGGAAGTCAGGGTGGAGGTCAGGGTAGAGGCCAGGGTGGAGGTCAGGGTGGAGGTCAGGGTGGAGGCCGGGGGGAGGCTAGGGTGGAAGTCAGGGGCGAGGCCAGGGGCGAGGCCAGGGGGGAGGCCAGGGTGGAGGCCAGGGTGGAGGTCAGGGTGGAGGCCAGGGTGGAGGCCAGGGTGGAGATCAGGGTGGAGGCCAGGGGGGAGGCCAGGGGGGAGGCCAGGGTGGAGGTCAGGGTGGAGGCCAGGGGTGAGGCCAGGGTGGAGGCCAGGGTGGAGGTCATGTTGCAATATCTGAATGTATCCCGTGAACACCTCGCACACCTTAGCCTCACACAATGTTCCGTGTCAGGTGTGTCCTCTCTTCTCATCAGAGACATGGGTTTTGGAGTAAGAGCTTGAAGCCCAGCTCTATTCATCAGCAACTGTGACTCAGAGTTACTCAGCCCCTTTGAACTCCAGAATCTTGCTCTATAAACTGTGGCACCGGTTGTCAGGTGCAGGAGAGGCCGGGATGAGGAGGCAGAGTGGTGTCCTGGGAGCGAGGACCCGGCTGCCCCTGGGGTGCATGGAAGGACTCGGTCCCATCGCCTCCCTGCAGGCCCCATGGGCTCAGGTGCCGCCCAGGCTCAGCGGCAGGTCCTCTTTGGGGGAAGGTGCACAGGGCCTCACCCAGTCCTGGGGGCCCGACCTGACCCAGGAAGCTCCCTGGGGGCTCGACCCAGCCTTCCTCGCTCGCTGTCCCTATAGGAGGCGGTGCAGGGGGCTTCTCCAGAGGGGAGGGGCCCGGCCGTGGTCTCCAGTGCTCTCCCACTGTGACCCGGGCCCGAGGGGTCCAGTGCTGTTGCTCCCGGGTGGCCGGGGGTGCCCTGCCCTCTGCTGGGGGCAGGAGCAGGGATGGGCCTGGGGGTGCTGGTGAGCAGCTTCAGGATGCCAGCCCTTAGCCCCTCTCCACTGCTGGCTGGGGGTGTCTTCACGCAGCAGAGGGGGCGTGGCCTGGGGGGAAATGACGAGACAGCCGGCCCTCAGGCCGTCACTGAGCTGGGCCTTGAGAATGGCCAGTGATGCTAACTGGGGAGTGCCACGCGCCATCCCTCCATTGACCCTCCCAGGGTCCGCAGCTTCCTGACCGATTCTTCTTTAAAGTAATGGCAAGGTGTGGAACGAAGTCTCTTCCACAACAAGCCATGGTGCTCATTGCTTGGAAACAGCAGAGTCAGCTGGTCCCGGGGCAGGGAGGGTGGAGGGGTCTCTGGGGAGAGGACAGTGTCTGCCTTCACGGGTGGGTCTCAGACATCTAAGGGCTGGTGTCCCCTGGTGGGAGAAGGTGCAGTGGGCAGTTGTGGGCATCTATGGGAGGGGGTTCTCTTGAGCCCAGGAGGCTATGGGGGGTAGTGGTGCTGGCCCAGGAGCCCAGCTGAGGTCAGCCTGTGATACTGCCCGGAGTCCCCCCCGCCTGCCCACCACACTCCTCCACCCCTGGAGACCCGCCCCTCCACTCACACCAGTGGTGATCCCGGCTGTTCTGTCCTCTGAGTGGCCACTCGGCTGGCAGCTGGAGCCGGACCCCGGGCCCACCTGTCAGCCAGGCCCTTCTCAGCCTCCAGGGTGTGGGGTGGGGGGGACCTCCGAATCTTTGGCTGTAGGGCCCCAGGTGGGTCTCTCCAGGGTTCGGGGAAGCAGTCGCTGCTGCCCAGGGGTCAGGATGTGCAGACAGAGGCGGGGAGAGCAGACGCTCTTGGGGGTCTACCTGGGGGATTCAGGGTTCAGTCATCCAGCGTGTGTGATCCCAACTTTCGCCCTGCACTTCCTGAACATTCTATCCTCGAGGGTCTCCCCTTGGGGCTCCCTGCCCGAGCCTGGAGTGACCCCCAGAGACACCAAGATGGAGCCCTGGGCAGTCTTGGGTCTATTGACAAGGGACTCAAAGCACCCAGTTTGGAGCCTGAGGTGGCTCCTGGCCTTGAGAGGTTTGGGGTGACTCTTGATGCCTCCCGCTTTTGATTCCATCGGGTTAGACAAACACTGAACTTCGTGGGCGTGTTTAATTGTTGTGATCTGACTGGGATTTACTGGGCTTCTCCTGTGCACCAGGATGCCTACAGACATTGAAATCGTGCAGTAGTGGGACATCTCTGCTTGTGGGGTTGACGGTCCAGACCCTCCACCTGTGAGACATGGAACTCAGCTGAGCGCACCTGCTCCTGGCAGCCTTGACGCTGGTCTCACGGTCAATGTCAGAGCCGCGCAGGCAGGGGTACAGGGCGTCCAGAGTACTGGGCATTTTATCAGTCAAGGTCATCATCCATCCTCTAGTCACACATCTGTGTTCGAGCCATTTAATTTATGCTGTAAACCCGACTTCATGCACGCTTCCATCTTTAGACTTGTCCCAGTGCCCAAGGGAGAAATTGAATGCTTAAGAAATAAGATCAACATCTGTGCCCTAAAAACGCCCCTGCAAATACTTTCTGATGACTTTATCCACAGGAACGCAGGTCCTCAGCGGGTGTAGGTAATCTGCTCTTCTTTAAGAACAAAGGAATTGGAGCCAGCACGCCAGTTTACCAAAACTAACACACTGCGAAGTTGAAAGTGTTCGATTGTTTCTAAATAAATTCTAGACTGGGGAGAAGCCATCCGTCTCCACCTTCCCTGAAACTCACTGATAAACTGTAAATCCATTAGGCCAGGCTCTCCTCTGCCATTTAGAGCCGAAGAGAGGAACTATTTATATAGGAAGCCTGATGGTTGGGGAGAGACGTTCCTGAGGACGTGATTCATGTGCGGCGTATCGTCAGAGGACAGCTGTCTTCAAGCTCCATTTTAATTTCCTTATGATCTTTGTAATATTTATTGTACAAACAGAAGCCTGTGCATATTTATGGGAAATAGCAGAACTTTTCGTAAGAGCGGGCACATAAATCCACGCGCTCTGAAAGGATGGAGACAGGCGAGGTCCAGATAGGCAGGGATCTTCGACATAATTTTCAATTAAAATGGAGTTGAGCGGCACAGGATTACGATCATCCCTCATTTTTATTCCGGCTCCCAGGCAGGTGGGGAGCTCAAGCCCCACCTCATCAGGCTGTTTTCTAAAGGACTCTCCAGCCAAGTCTGCTCAGGGATTGAGGGAAGCCTGTCTTTCCAGAGGCCTTTGTTTCCAGTGACTGTCTAACCCAGAAGGTGGCGTCACCTTGGGGCTCCCGTGGAGGTTTTTCTTTCGGGAGATGATGCCCGGACTCTTCTAAGAGAGCAAAGGAGGAACCGCGGGGAGTAACTGAGCAAATACTGTCCCGAGTGATAATGCAGGAGGTGAGGGTGAGAGCTTGATTGCCCCCCTGGCAAGAGAACGCTCTGGTGGAAATGCTTTGGCCTTTCCAAAGCTTTCACCTGCAGCGCTGCCCGGGTTTGAACCAGAGGAGGTGTGGCTTTGTGAACTTGAGGGCTCACTCTGAGCAGGGGCTGTGAATCTGCTCGTGCTGGTGATGAGGGTCTCACCCCTCAGCGATGGAATGACTGTGGGAAAAGAGATTCATCATCTGAGACGCAAGTGCTTCTGTAGTGAGGTGGAGGTGATTCCACCCCCTTCAGGGATTCGGAGGATAAACAGCCTTCTGCAAAGTGGATTGTGCTAGTGGCCGGTTCCACCTCCCATGACCTCCCTGCCTGTGTCTGAGCCTCAGGAGGACGTGAGCTGGGCAGCCTGCTGCCTGCTGTGTTCCTGGGGTGGGCAGGGCAGTAGGGCTGAGTGGTGTGGACTGAAGTGGGTGCCATCACACCAAGAGCTCAGGGGTCCCCGATGTCTGACCCCTGAGAAGGTCTGTGTCACCAGGGGCCGGGGTGTGGGCAGGGTGGGAGACCAAGGGCCCGGCCCTGCCCCAGCGTGGGGTCCCCAGATTCACACCACACACCCTGGGGTGATGGTGTGAGGAAGTGAGAGCACGTGTGGGTGGAGCCCTGGAGAGGACAGCGGCCCAGAGAACAGGCTCAGCCCTTGAGCTGCTGAAGGACAAGGAAGCTTGGCGCGCTGCAGCCCACGGGGTCACAGCCGGACACGGCTAGGCCGCCAAAGGACATAGGTCACCCAGGCTGGGGTGTTCTGTTTCAGTGGCCAGAACAGACTCAGATACCCGCTGATTTCCGTGACCGCCCCCAGCCTCCTGGACTGGGTGTTAGCACGTGGGCTCTGCCGCCTGCGGTCAGCGCTGGGGGTGGCCTTTTTAGGTCTCCCCCCGTCAGCATCCCTCCGCCCCTGAACTTCAACAGCAGCAGGAGGCTGCGGGTGTCCTGGGGAGACCCAAGTGACCTTCGGAGGGCCCACCTCCTGGCAGTAGCCCAGGTCGGGAACACGGTGGGCATCTAGTGAAGTTGCCCAAGTGTCTCTGAGTGCTGCGGGTGGCAAGGCCCTCAGGTGCCCCCGCCTCCACCAGGGCAGGGCCGTCCCCATGGGCACGAGCTGGTGGCCTGGTGACCAGGACCAGGCGGCGCTGCAGAGCAGAGGCTGCAGGGAGCAAGCAAGGCGCCTGGGGAGACACAGCCGGTGAGGCGTCAGAAGACCCAGGGTTTGCCTCTCTGAAGGCAGAGTGTGGAGCATCCCTGGGGTGCGGGGTGGGGGTTATCCCTGGGCAGGAGCAGCCCCTCTGCCCTAGCTTGTTCAACTCTCAGGGATCAAGCCCCTGCCAGCACGGGGTAAATGCTGGGGGCTGTAACCACAGAGATGCTTCCTGCCCAGGGATTTCAACCAGGCGGCAGCGAAGGCTGCCTGGCTCTTCCCAGGACCAGCCATCAGCTCCCACTGCAGCCTGTCACCCCTACATGGCGTGCGGAGCTCTACACGCACACAGCGCTAAGGGCTAAGGGTCGTTCTTAGGATCCGGAAGGTCATCCAAGGTCAGAGCCCAGAGGAAAAGAGGAATCCCTGGTGCCCGAGCCGCTCACTCGCAGATCCAGGGGGACGGGACGTGAGCGGGGGCCCCCTCCCATTGGGAAGAAGGGATCCCGCGAGGGTCACTGACTTGGGGGTGGCCCGAGCGGGTGCCTGCTCCATCACGTGTTGCTTGTGGTCCCCTTAACTCTCCCCGAGCTTTTCTCAGACAGAGGCAGACAGAGCGAGACTGTGAGCTGCTCCCATCACAGCTCCGCTGGGAGAACTTCAGAAATTACGTAAAGAGAACCTTAAGCACGCAGCCCCCAGTCCTTCCTGGATGCGAGGTGACTGGCCTCAGCAGCACGGCGGGGGCCGAGCACGGCAGCCTCTCGTCACCGGCGTCAGCCTGGCTCTTGGCTGCCGACACGCTCCTGCAAGGCTGGGGCTGGTCCCCAGCATATGGAGGCGTCCCTGGAGCCTCGTCAGACAGGCCCTGGGCAGACGGGGAAGGCGGCTGGTAGCTGATGGTTCCCTGGAAGCGCAGGTGGTGGGGGTGCTCCGGGGTAACCCCGGGACCCGCGGTCTGTCCAGGCCGAGGGAACAAGATCTGGCAGTTCCCGCAGCAGCCAGAGTGCAAGCTCCTCCTGCCAGGAGAGTCTCCTGGGCGGTCCGCGCCGGGGAGCGTGAGTGGGGGGTCTGCAGCCTGTGGGTTTGCCCGGAGACCACCCTGGGGCCCCGGTCCCAGGCACCTGACCCTGGGCTCCCCTGTCCTCCCATCGCTCTGTACGTGTGGGCTGGTGGAAATGCAGAGCCGGGAATAATGCCCTTCCAGGTCATCCCAGGGAAAGCAGAGGGCCTGCCTAACTTCATCTTGGGGCCAGGAGCACGTACTTGCCTCTTGACCCTACAGCTGGCCCAGTTCCCACCGCGTTTCTCCGGGGGACGTTTCCTGCCTGGCGCTGGCACGGGGACTGCACGTGGCGGGGGAGCGCAGCTCTGTGGTCTGCTCACCCCTCCGTCTGAACTCCTCCCGGGGGCCACAGTCTCACCTTGGGCCGCTCCCACTTTCCACGTGGGCTCAGGAGAAGCGGGTCACCCACTTCCTCTCCCAGGTCATGCAGCCTGGGTCAGAAATGCAACCGGGCTCTGGGCTTCCTGGGGTGGAGTCCTGTCAACACAGCCCCCTGGAGATGGCGCTCTGGGGACCCTCATGGGAAGCCCGCTGCTTGGGCTCCAAGTGGTCAAGAAACGATGCTAAAACACTTGGAAGCTTCCCCCACAGCCCACGGCTGGAGCTGAGGAGAAAGAGCAACAAATTACTCGAGTCTTCAAATATTGCAATGACATGGGTGAGACTCCCATCTTGTCGGGAAATTGAATAAAAAGAATATCAAAGTTTGACTCTAAGGAAAGAAAAAAAAAAAAACCCACTGTGGAATAAGTGAAATAAAATGATACTTTTAATAAATAGTATGCCTGGCTCACAGTTATTTCTGAGTGAAGGAAGGTGAGGATGGCTCATGGCAGAGACCAGTCAGCACCCACCTTGTCTGAAGCAGGAGGGTTTATCTGTTGAGGGAATAAGCTGCTATGTTCAGAGGTAATTGACTTAGTAATTAGGGACAGAAATCACCCGCTCCCAGCAATCAAGGATGCCTGTGCTTTAAGAGCCAATTCTGTGTTCTTATAGAAATGTGTCCCCCCAAAATGGAAAGATATGAGGGCAACTTCCTTTATGGTTATAACCAGGAGATGTCTTTAAACTCTGGCAATCGTGTGTAGAGCATAATGCTCTTTCTGCCTGGCTGGTTTATCTGACTTCCTCTGATAGGAAAAAGAAAAATTGGTTATAAGGGAATTTGCGTTGATTTGTCTTTTTGAAACTACTGACTGGCATCATTACCAAACCTCATGCGTCCTGGTGGGGAAGGAGGAAATTCATCAGAGAGAGGGGACAGTGAGAGTGGAGCCTGTGAGCGGAGAGCCATCTGTTCAGGATGGAGAGCCTGTCTGTCCCCCCATCAGCCCACCTGCTTCCCTGCGCTTAGTACCCATGAACACGCATTTGTCTGGGGAGGTCTTGCAGACACTGTCTTGGAGCCAAGGGCCAAACTCCTGTGTCTGCTGGCCCCTGATGAAATCCGCTGAGTAAGCCATTCTCAGGCTGCATTAAATCCTCGCCCTGACACACCAAATGGGGGGCAGTCACCAGACGGGTCCTTGTTTGCGGATGGCGGTGAGCCTCGTGCAGCCAACGTGTATTAGGCAGCCCTGAAAACCCAACAGAAGCTCAGAGAAGAATGAGGACGCTTCCCTCCCTCAGCCTCAACCTGTTCTGTCCACCTGGGTGATAGACGTATTTGCTTCCGCATCAAAGATGTGCCACGGTCTGCAAAGTACCGAGAAGGGCTGGTGGTGAGTTCCTTGCATAACGTTGTGCTTTTTGACAGTAGGTTTTTTTTGTTTTTAATGAAGTAAAGTCTGCAATGCTTTGCAAGTTGGATTAAAACATTGAGCCGCCACTGGTGTCTGCAAGGCGTTATTTGATTAGCATGACAAAACACGGAACAGCTCACAGCTGTCAACACGGCCGTTCCTGGGGAAACAGTTACGTGGCGCCCGGGGATGTGGGCGGCTGCTCGGCGCAACTACTGTCTCTAGGTCACGAGGAAGAGTGTGACATCGATTCGCTGCTCTCCCCCTTCATATGCCAAACAGCATTAAAAAGAAGTTTCAGAAGCATTTTCAAACATGCATTTTTTAAGAAGAAATGCCACTTTTATATTATAATATATATTTGCTTCTGTTTGATCAATATAGTGGAGGACCTAGTAACTAGGCTTAGAACTGTTTGGAGAAAAATTGAAATTATCTTCCCATGGTATGCTTTGTTCCATTACATTTTTGAGGCTGAGACCATTTTACTATCCTCTGTTTTTCATGCTTTGGGGAGAAAAAGAAAACCAAAGTTATGCCCAAACACTCGGCGCTACCCTTTCTTATTCTCAAGCGGTGTTTATGCAGACAGCCTGCGTTCTGGTGGCGGCGAGGGCTGGGCTCCTGCTCTGCTTGTGTGGCAGCCTGGCTCTGGGGCTGAGGGCGTGTCACACGCCTGCCCGCAGGTCACCTCTCTTATGTTGGAGTAACGAGGTGTTGCCTTGTAGAATGGTCACGAGAATTAAGGGTTAATATATGAGAAACACACGCAGAAAGCCACACTTCAGAGAAGGACAGGGAGTATTCGCTGCTATTATCCACTGCGGCAGCGAGTCCTTACTGAAGACCCGCTGGGCCGGGCATTGATCTAGGCTTGAGGGATGTCGTATTCAACCAGACAGCACGGTAGCTGCTCTCATGGACCAAACATCCAAGTAAGGCTAAAAAAAAAGAGTCAGGGAAGATAAACAAGATATTTCAGATGGTGACCAGGGTTCTCAGGGAAAGGCGAGAGATGGATGTAATGGGTAGTGATGGGTAGGGGGTACCCACGGATGGGTGTGAAGGGAACCTCATGGAGTGGGGACGTTTGAGCCAAGACCTGAGTGAGGAGAGGGGAGGATGCAGGGGCATGTGAGTGAGGGGCGTTCCAAACAGGGGCACAGAGAAGCAGAGGGGCAGCACTGGGGACAGGTCTGACTTGCTCTAGGAAAGGAGAGAAGGCTGGCGGAGGCCGGGCGTCAGGTCTGGGGGTGCCCAGGATGGGGTGCGGCTGCAGAAGCAGGCAGAGGTCAGGCGTGTGGGGCTCGGAGTTCAGTCCGAGTGTGGTGGGGAGGGCGTGGGGCTCCGACTCGTCTCCTGCTCAATTTAGTGCCTTCATTTTACGGCTCATGCCCATCCAGTCCCCGTTGTCCCAGGAAATCGGAACATGAGGGGACCAGATGAGGCAGCAGGGAGCAGGCTGGTTTGGTTTGGGAGGTGGGTCCAGTGGAGGAGAGGAGGAGAGGGGTTTGGGGTTTGTCACTGGGTGGGCAGAACCCACGTGAGCTGTTGGGGTGGAGCTGGTGCTGAGGAGGGAACCCAGAGTGACCTCTTGTTCAGCGTTTACGGGCTTTCTGAAGTCAGGGAGAATCTGCTGCTATCGGGGCTTGGCATTTCCCTCGGCTTCATCAGGATGTATGTAGCATCCGCAGAGAGATGGTGGCCAAGCTGTCTTGAGTTGAGCTCAGAAGAAAAGAGGCACTGAGCTTCTTTTCTCTGAGCTTCGTGTTTCTTGAGCTGAGAAAGGGAGGGGCTGGACCTGGAGCTGCGGGAGGAGGAGGGTGAGAGGCATGCTGTGCTCTTGGTCTGCCGCGGGGGCGTCCCAGCCCGCCGGTGAGTCCCAGCCTGCTGGTGTGCTGGCGGTGGTCCGGGCAGACGGCAGGTTTGATGGTGCTGGAGGGAGCGGGGAGAGTTGCTATAGTGATGTCCTTGGGTAGGAGAGAGGGGCAGGGCCTCATGCAGGGGAGAAGGGGTTGAGCTTTGTATCTGGAGGGGCGGTAAAGCCCATGTCACACGCTCGGACGGGCTGGTGGTTGTGATGGGAGGCGATGCAGTTCCGTTCTGATTATTTCTACTTGGTGAGACGGGAAGTGAGGTTAGCTGGGGGCACACGTGACAAGGGAGGTGCTGGGTGTTTTAAGAGGCAGGAGGGGTTTTGGAGGCAGCGTATAGGAGGGGAGGATGCTACAGTAAGAATAGATATTCAGGCCGGGCAGCCCCCTGGAGTTCGCAGGTCCAGTTAGCGTGGGTGTGGGTTTTCTCCAGTCACACAGGCAGTTGGCGTGAAATAGGTGGAGAACTGAATTTAACCTGGGTTGTAATTTAGTGCAGCAGAGACAGGCAGAGATGAGGGAGCCGGGAATATGCACGGAGTGATGGTAAAGATTAACCAGGAAGTGCAGTCCCTGTAAAGGAGGAAGTGGGGTGAGAGGTGGTGAGGCTGTGGCAAGGTCAGCGGCTGAAGACCCTGCTGCGTGAGGGGTCCTCGGACCCTGGGTAATGCGGACAGCTGAGGGCACTGGGCAGAGATACCTCAACCTGGAGTTAGGGTGATTGTAATGGTCAGCAATGACAGGCTGTAGGAGGGGACCATGAGCGTGAGCGTGAGGGCAGACAGTGTGGAGGACAAGACCTCTGGAGAGGAGGTCCGGCAGACACGGGCGGTTCAGAATCCATTGGGAACGTTGAAAAAGATATGACGTCAGTCCACACTGGCAGGAATATTGCAGAACCCGGGGCCCCTGCAGGGCAGAAACAGGCTCACGTGCACTGGAAACGGAGACCCAGCGTGGTCCTGGGGTTGCCGCTTAAACAGTCCCCTTTCCCGCTCGTCCCAGCTCTTCGCTCCCAACAGTCCTGCGTGGTTCTCCCGGCCCCACCGCGTGCCTGCGCACCCCTCTGTGAACACAACCAGCCCAGTACTGTCTTCTTCCTCGAGTGGCGTCACTGCCGTGAGCCCTGGGGCAGCTTAGGACATCAGATCCTAGGGGAGGCTGAGGACGAGCCCTCTGGTCCTTGCCCTGGTATCAGCTCCCATCCAGCTTCAGCTAAGTCTCCCCAGCGCTTGCTTCTGCGTCACCACCAGCCCTCCAAAGGCTTTTTATCTCATGACAACCCTGAACATCAGAGCTTACTTATCTCTTAATCGCAGGGCATCGCAGTGTATTCTCAAATAGCACTGAGCATATTATCCCTGGAATGCATACCACTGTCCATCATCCATAGCCCTTTTCACTCCTTAACGCCCCATTGCTGTGCTGAGGACGCTGAAGCCTGGCGAGATCTCCAGTGGCTTAATTTGGACAACACGGGCGGCCAGTGTCTGGCTCTAGACCAGCCTCCCACGTCCACACCCTAACCCTTGCCCCCTTGTATACCCTGTGTACTCCGTGGCTCAGTAGTGTCCGACTCTTTGTGACCACATGGACTGTAACCCGCCAGGCGCCTCTGTCCATGGGATTTTCCAGGCAAGAATGCTGGAGTGGGCTGCCATTCCCCTCTCCAGGGGATCTTCCCCACCCAGGGATTGAACTCGAGTCTCTTGCCTCTCCCGCATTGGCAGGTGGATTCTTTCGCCACGGCACCACCTAGAGGCCTTACCCCTCCTCGTCAGGGGGCAGACTGAATGTCCAGTCACTTAGCTGATGATAAGCAGGACTCCTGCTGCCCCAGCGGCACTTTCCTACGATTCTCAGTATCTCACACTCAGAGTGAAAAAAATACAAGGGTGTAATTTTTGCTAATGGATTATTACATTCCACTTATATATCTTTTTCTAATTGTTTTATTCATAAAATAATATTATTTTGACTAAATGGTGTGCGGCTCTTTTCTTGGAGGCTTGGGCAGTGTGCAGAGCCATCTGGGCAGTTGACTTAATTAGCACTACAGTTCTAAGGTGGGTGGGGCTGGAAGACCAGGCACTTGTCAGGTTACTGCCGAGTTCCAGTGGGCTTTGCAGAAGGAGGGTTTCTACAAGGAGAGGGAGAGACTCTTTGGAGGCTGGTTTATCAGGGAAGGAGGCTGGCCACTCAGTGACTGTACTTGGGTGCACTGAACAGTTAGGATGGGAGAAAATAGGAGGGGAAGGCTGTGGATGGGCACCCCTTCAAAATCCAGGATTAAGGTCTCAAGGAGCTGAGAGTCTGAGTTTACCTACAGAGGCAGCAGTGCCTAATGGGAAAGACCCCAGCTTTTGAGTTGGATAAACTTAAGTTTTAAACCTAGCAGGTAGAAAGTGGAGCAGGATCATAATACTTTGTGTAAACAGCATTTGGAAGCACAGGGATCAGCTTCTAAAAGACACACCCCTTGGACTTCCCTGGCATTCCAGTGGTTAAGACTCTGTGCTTCCAATCCCATGGGCACGGGTTTGATCCCTGGTCAGGGAACTAAAATCCTTTATGCTGCATGGTACAGCCGAAAAAATAAATAAATAAATAAAGATGATGGACTTTGGCAGCACGGACGAAGGGTATTAGGAGCTATCGCTCAGTCGTGTCTGACCCTTTGTGACCCCATGGACTGTAGCCTACCAGGCTCCTCTGTCCATGGGATTTTCTAGGCAAGAGTACTAGAGTGGGTTGCCATTTCCTTCTCCGAGATAAATAAAAGACCCATCCTGATCCGATGGGGAAAATGTGTTTCAGGACCACGGACAGCGGACACAGCGCTTGTGTGTTTCAGGACCACGGACAGCAGACACAGCCCTTGGCCTTTCTCACAGCCCCATTCCACTACCCCTTGAAGCCAGCGCACTCAGGGATCCAGGAACATTAATGTTCCGGGAGCATCATTTGTAGGATGGATGAAAGAATGAGTACATTGTATTAATAAAACATCTGTATCCAGCAAATTGCAACCTGAGAAATAGCTGTGCCTAAAATATGCCCTTTACGATTGCAAACATCCATAGAAACTGGGTATATTTATTCGTTCATACACTCACTGTCCCCAGAAGCATATCCTGCGTATTCATTATATTAAATCTCTACTCCATGTGCTAAAAACATGGGTGAAACCAAAAGCCCAAGGCTCTGCTCTCACGTGGCCTGCGTGTTTATTGGAAGAGACAGGCTGGATGTACTGATGAAGTAATGAATGTGCGGTGGGCACTGCAAACTATTTAAAGGGATGATAAAGCGGGCTAGGCAGGTATAGAGGGAGTGCTATTGTAAGTAGATGCTGCATCAGTCAGGCCCCAGAAGGTCAGAGAAGGCAGCCTCAGAGGGCTGAAGTCAAGAGACCCTGAAGGAATAACTCACAGAGCCACATGAAGCATTAAGGAAACCCAGAAACGATGGTGGAGGCACCCGGTGGGAACAGCATCAAGCGTTTGCCTCTTTAAGCTCAAGTTGTGAGAGAAAGAGTTGTGTTTCCTGAGTCTGCCGAGGGCTGTAGCCACGGAAGAAGGTCTGACTCAGGGCGCTGCAGCCACAGTCACTGCTGGAGCCGAGAGAGGAGCAAGGCCAGGGTCACAAAGGCCAGCGATCGCCCTCCTCCCTCCTCCAACACTCACCTGGGTGCTTCCCACTGCTGAACCCAGCCAGAAGCCAGAGGGCTCGGGAGCCTGGAGGACAGAGTCTGGGCCTTCTGGGTTTGGGAAGGTGGAGAAGGGACACAGGGGGCAAGCACAGGGCGGCCAGCAAGGGGGTCCAGGAGGGCGAGTCTGGTGAAGCCACGCAGGAGCAGGCAGCTGGCTGACCCGGAGGCTGGGCCGCATGGCTGTCGTGGGAAAAGCACCCGGCAGGAGTGAGCGTCATGCAAAGGCCCTGAGGCAGGAGTGCGCGAGGAAGAGCAAGGAGGCCAGAGTGCTGGGGGCAGTGTGAGCAGGACAGCAGGAGAGGCCGAGGCAGGGAGTCCAGGCGGCCGGGCAGCCGGGCATGTGGGCACACAAAGGATGTCTGCATCAGCCTGAGTACGACGGGGAGGCACCAGAGGAGGACCCAATGCGACTTCAAAAGCAGTCTCCCTGACGGTTCCAGGCAGAGCAGGTTAGAGAGGGACGGAGCCAGTTAGAAATCTGTGCGTTTATTTGATAAATGCTTGTTGAGCACCTACTAATTCCCACACATTGCTCTAGTGCCCTGTGGCATAGCAGCAACAAACCAAAATAAAAGCACACAGTAGCCCCTTTCTTTGTGAAGATTTGAGTGATGGTCCAGGCGAGACATCAAAGTGGTTTCCACTAGGTCACCATGGAAAAGACTGTATTAGAGGTTGCATACACTTTTAACACAGAGTCATCACAATTCACTAATAGATTGGATGCCATGATATTCAGAAGAGAGAAGTCTTGAGAAGGACTCTGAGCCTTTTAACCTAAGTGAATGGAAAGATGGCGCTCCCATTTCTGGAGATGGTTATTTTTCAGGAGAGGAAGGAGGACAAATCAAATATTCATTTGGGGAATAACCTGGTGGCCTAGTGGTTAAGACTCTGCATGTCACTGCCAAGGGCTTAGGTTCGATTCTAAATCCCATAAGCTGTGCTGCATTGCTTAAACAAATAAATAGTTATTTAAAAACATCTGGGCATGTTTACCTTAAGCTGTCTATTGGGCACACAGGTGGAAGTGTGGAGGGGCCCTGGATTCGTGGGTGTAGTTTGAGAGGGGCAGAGATGTTAGTACAGAGATGGTCCACAGAGTCGCGGTACCGCCCCTGTGAAGCCACCTGAGGAGGGGTCTGGGTGGGGAAGGGAAGAAGCCCCAGGACAGGGCACAGGTCCGGGCATAAGAGTGAGGCGCTGTGGTGCTGGAGAAGGTCCAAGAGAGACCAGCACCTGGGAGGTGAGAGCAGAAGGGAGGAGCGGGGAGGACGTGACCGAAGGCTGGATGTGGGGGTAGCAGGCTGATGAGTCAGACGGGGGCTGAGGGGTGCCCGTGAGTTCAGCAGCACTCACCTGACACTCTGACAGCAGCAGCTGGGCTGATGTTTCACTGATGCCTACAAACCTGCATAACAGAATACCCTCCTGAAGAGCATACTCCTGAGTCCAGGGTCTCGAGGATGGGCTCCCTGGATACCTTGTGGGCTTACCCCTGCCACACTGCACTCACGGAGGAGGGCGCACCGTGCCTGGGACATATAGGGCTCTGCTTGTGCTGGGTTGGAGGCTGCCAGCCCTCCTGGGTGCTGGCAAGGACATTGCTGGTCTCTGCTTTGCACCCCATGCTGGGCCCCATTCAGAGATGCCACCCTGCAGGGCCAACCCCCGAGGACCCCAGGGCCACCTGGGAGGGAGACGCCCCAAATCCCCACTGAGGCCATAGCAGTGGTAGGTTTAAGTGCAGATAATTTATAAGAGTGCCTAGTTGCTCCTCATGAAAGTTACTAGAACCTGCAGGCAGACAGACAAGAAGCTGCGGAATGTTCAGTGTGCCAGGCATTTCTGTCTAATTCGCATTATCTCCTTTTACTAATTCATCTGCTGATACCTGCACCTCATACTCAGCTGGATACCACGAGGTGCACGAGTGAGGGTCAAGGGAGGGGAGCCGGGGTCCCCAGGCAGGTGGTGAGGACTGGGGCAGCCTTCCTCCTACACTTATTTCAGGTCTGGCAGATGGCGGGGCAGGCCATTTCCTTCCTTAAGTCCAATCCCTCTCAAGTCTTAAATTCCAGTGCTAAATACACAGCAGCTTTCCTCTTCTGCCCAATGAATGTGAAGCCATAACATCCCCCAGGTAAAACCCAGATGGCAAATGTTACACCGCCAGCCATTTCGTGGCCAATGATGGAGCAGAGCCAGCGGGGTGAGGGTTAGCTCTGAGAGGTGCGGCGCTCTGGAAGAGTCAGGGGAGAGCCAGGGTCCAGGCTGCTTGGGGGCAGCCCCTCCCCTAGCCGGGTCATCCCTGGACGCAGGGGGTGGATGCGCCTGTGAAGGAGGCTGGATGGAGCATGGGATGCGGCTCCACAGACGCCGGACAGCCGCTTCCCCAGCTGCAGCTGAGTCCTGACCTCGCGCACGTGGAAGCTCCCCCGAGCTCCGCTTTCTGAGCCCCCAGTGCTGGCCGCTGCAGGTGGGGAGGCAGCCTGGCGTCTCTTGCTCTGGAACCGAGAGAGGAACGGGGCCTTGAGGGTGTTCTCATCTGTGCAGACTTCTAGAAGAGCACGCAGTAGTGTGTCCACTAATGAAGAAGGTAGTCTCTCTAATAGTTTCTGAAAAGTTCCCAAAGTCACCAGGTATAGCTGCACCTGGAGGTGAGTACGGCCTCCGGCTGGTCTAGCTCACCCCAGTCCATCCCAGTCATTGAGGACTGAGCCCCAACTTCCAGGGTAATGCCATGCTGTCTATTTGAAATCGTGGTCCCATGCAGAACTTCATAGAAAGAATTCCCTCAACTCACGGGTTTCTGAGGAGGACTGGGCCCCACCTCCCATCTCAGCTGGACACCATCCAAACCCTCGGCAGAGGCGGGGACGGAAGATCCTGCCCCCCTGTGCTGACGGCCAGCGTGGAGGCGGGACTCACAGGGGCTCAGGGCCAGGTCTGTGTCCTGCTCTGAAGACAGCTGTGCCCTGCGTGTCCTGGTCCGGGGGGCTGTTCCGGGGGGCTGGCCCTGGGGGCCTTGGTGCCAGTGTAGCCGCACCTCTTTACTTTTTCCATCTTCCTGGTTTTCCTCCAGCACTACCTTCCTGTTACTCTAGAAGAGGCCACTCACCCTCTCCTGGCCCCTCCTGCAGAAAAGCCCCCAAAACCGAGGTCCAGGGGACAGTGCGGAGTGAGAGAGCAGGAGGTGAAAAGCCAGGCCTTCACGGGTCCTTGAACCACCCAGATCAGTGAACTGCTCCACCTCCTGCCTGGTGAGGCTGGGATGAGAGCATGGGAGAATCTGGCATCAGCCCCCGAGACCCACCGTGAACCTCCCAGATCCCAGATCAACTCTCGAGTGCTCAGCGGGGATACAAACTGCTTTGCATTTCTTTCCCATAATCCAGCCTGTTACTGTCTTCTTCCCCCTGATATCTACCCTAAAAGTATAATCAAAGCCCAAATGTTAGCATATCATAAAGAGACGAGCCACCCTCCACCACTGGGCCCGGTGTAGGAGGGCTGCCGGGGACCCGCAGTCCCTGACCCATGTGCGACCTGACAGGATAATAGACCAGCGTTTACTGTTGCTGTGACAACTCTCCAAGTGATGGAACCCTGCCGCAGTTAAAAACGAAGTCCCTGCCCAGATCCCAAGGCGGAGGGCTCCAACTCGGGGCCTGCAGTACCTTCTCCTAGGAAGCTGTCGCCTATTATTTGGGAAGTTAAACCAACGATCACCGAATTGGTTAAAAGACACCCATCGGAGGACCCAGAAGCCTCTGGATGGGAAGCCTGCGTGCGCATATAAGGTGGCACCACAGATGTCTGACGTGTGCCAGGAACGCTGGGACCGCGTGGAGAACAAGGTCACCTCACGAATCCCACTGTGAACACTCCCCATGACTGCAGGCCGCAGTCAGCCTCTGCACCCTTCCCCGCCTTCTCTGGCGCCCCCTCCCCCGACGGAGCCAGGAGCCTGGCGGGCTGGGAGCCTGGCTGTGGGGGGCAGGCGGCAGCCCCCAGGCCAGCGCGGGGGAGCGTCCGCTTTGACTGCAGATGCGCCGCTCCCAGACTCCAGGGCCGAGTCTGCTTCCGCTGGTGTCTTCCTTTCCCGGGCCCCGTGTTCGCTTCCTGACTGCCTCTCTTCCCCTCCCCTGGGCACCAGCTGCCCAGCCCTCCAAGCACTGGTTCCCTAAAACCCCCATCCCTCTAGAGACTGTCCAACGGCCCCTCCCCTTTTCTGAGAGTCCACCCTGAGAATTCACAGCCGCATGGCTCAGGCAGCACAGAGCAGCCGGGACAACCTGGGAAACGAGCCCGGGAGGTGCTTAGCTGAGAGAAGCAGGTGAGGGCACCCCTGATCCCGGGCGAGGGTAGGATTGGATGCTGTCGAGTCCCCTCTGCCTGCCCCTGTGGCCAGCCTCCTTCGGGGCCCTTCCGGGAGGGGACCACAGTGTCTGCTGAGATTTACCACCTGCATGCGCTGGGACGGACAAGAATCATGTCGTCACATCCCTGCCGTGTGCGACGGGAGGGGACCACAGTGTCTGCTGAGATTTACCACCTGCATGCGCTGGGACGGACAAGAATCATGTCGTCACATCCCTGCCGTGTGCGAAAGTCGTCGGGCCACATCCCTGCTGTGTGCGAAGGTCATCGGGTCACATCCCTGCCGTGTGCGAAGGTCGTCGGGCCACATCCCTGCCGTGTGCGAAGGTCACTGGGTCACATCCCTGCTGTGTGCGAAGGTCGTCGGGCCACATCCCTGCCGTGTGCGAAGGTCGTCGGGCCACATCCCTGCTGTGTGCGAAGGTCGTCGGGTCACATCCCTGCTGTGTGCGAAGGTCGTCGGGTCACATCCCTGCTGTGTGCGAAGGTCACTGGGCCACATGCCTGCCGTGTGCGAAGGTCACTGGGTCACATCCCTGCTGTGTGCGAAGGTCACTGGGCCACATCCCTGCCGTGTGCGAAGGTCACTGGGTCACATCCCTGCCGTGTGCGAAGGTCGTCGGGCCACATCCCTGCCGTGTGCGAAGGTCGTCGGGCCACATCCCTGCTGTGTGCAAAGGTCATCGGGTCACATCCCTGCCGTGTGCGAAGGTCGTCGCGATGGCGTTGCCTCCGTGTTCAGGGCCAGCGAACCCCAGCCCTTGGGCCAAACTCACACTCGTCTTTGTGAACGAAGTTCTGGAGCTCAGGGCACTCATCATGGGCACTTGCGCACCGTCTGTGTTGGCTGGCACCTCAAGGGCAGAGCTGAGAGGTTGCAAGGCCACCTTCACAGCCCTCAAGGCCTAGAGCCCCTGCTATCTGACCCTTTACAGATAAAGACGGCCAGCACCTGCTTAGGGCTACGCTTGTAGGATTTCACTGTGTGTGTGTTAAGCATCAGGGTCGGGGGGTGGCGCGGAGTCGGGGGAGGCAGGGGAGTCTCTTCGCATTTCAGGTCTGGGGTGGAGCCTGGGACTCTGCATTTTAATAAGCCGCTCTTGTCAGTAAGAAGCCCCTAAAGCAGTGGTTGCAGGTCACAGCTTCATATCTAAATCACGTGATCAAGCTTCAACAAACCCTGTGTCCAGACCCGACTCAAACCAGTAAGGTCGACAAGAACGGGGTGACACTTGAGCCTGGGTATCTGTCCGTTAATTGCTAGGGCACAGCAGGAGTGAGAGGAGCCTCGAGCCCCTGTGCTCACTGCCCAGGAGGTTCTAGACTGTACCCTCCCCCTTGGCACCCTGTCGCCTTCTCTGCGGAGGACGGTGCCTGGATGTTCCAGGGAACCCTTTGGGAAGCTCTCTGATGAGTGGGGCCATGTGTCTGGCGCGACTTGGCCATGTTGCTCCTGGGAGTGTGTGTGTGAGGACATCACCTTGGGGGCATCTCCGGGCAGTGGGCACCTGATCCCCGTGCTCCTCTGCCCCCTGTGCCGGGTCCGCTGCTGCAGGCCCGTGTCTGGCCGGGGCCCCGCCATCCCGAGCCTGGGCCTGTGTGGGTGAGGCATGTCATTCCAGGCGTGGTCCTGCGGCCGGACAAGCGCCAGCCTCAGCCACACTGCCCGGCCGCGGGGCCTGGGTCGGCTGTGAACACACTCAGGAGGAAGAAGTCCCGCCTTGTTTCGTGCCCGCTTTCTTAAAATGCATGCTCATCAGATAAAGTGATAAAGGTCTGAGGACAGTTTCTGCGTGAGGTTTTTTCCCCAGTGCCATGATGCTGGGCCTTGGACCTGGCTCCCTGGAATGCAGTGGGTGTGCCCACCCCCACGCATGGGCAGGAAAAGGGGCATGGCCTGTAGAGGGCTGATAAGCCAAGCCAGTGATGAAATACCCCAGAGCCTGGCCCCATCTCGGAAGGCACAGGGCCTCTGTTCGGTCCGTGGCGCGTGGGGGACCAGGAATGATTGCTAAAACGGCCAAGGCGGCAGCGAGCATGCTGACTGATCAAACCACCTGCCTTTTTTGGTTCTGGAGCAAGGCTGGCTGCCAAGACCCACCCTGATCATTTGACTTCGATGAGACTCCCAGAAGACCCCTGGTTACTACCACAAGCTTAGAACCAGATCCCAAATTCCCCTTCTTTACCTCATCACTGATTCTCTGGACTGTTGTCTCCACTGACCAAGCTGAATGAAATGCTACTTGGCCAAGTGTTAGTCAGTTGTGGGAACCCACTGGGAGCCCCAGGACTGGTAAGAAACTTATTGTAAGCTGAAAACATTTGAGGATAATAGATGCAGAAAGAAGCCTCTTGGAGCTTCTCTTTTTGCTGAAAAAACAGCAACTTCTGGGAAATGAGGCCGCCATCAGCTTCCTCCTTAGGGTGGGTCTGCTCCCAGGAGAATGGTCAGGAGTAGACCTACGAGAAGACCCCTCTCTGTGGAGGGTCATGGCCTTGAAGAAGGACCACTCAGACCCTCACCAAAGAGCATATTGCAGCCTTTCTTATTTCTCATTCGTTCCCCTAAAAGCCCGGTTTTCTTTCCTAAAGAAATCTTTTTGTTCTTCCCCTAAAGCTTTTTCTCCCCCATCCTTCTAACGCATTAAATGAGGTCTATGGACCACAAATTCTATCCTCCCTACTGAGTTACTCACCCCTGAGCATTCCCACATTGTATACATAATCTTTTTCCTCCTGAGAACAAGAGGAAAAAGGAAATCTGTAGCTGGGTTTAGTTCACATGTCCCAGGTACAGAACCTAAGAAGGCAGACAAAAGTTCTGTTTCTCCTCAACACAGGCTTCTCTGTTTCCTCCAGCCCCTGGACTTTGACCTTGAATATGGGAATGTGAACTGCTTGTTCCCAAGAACATCCACGCCTCTATGCCTAGTTCTTTCTAACCTTGATTATTCCCCCCATGAAAGAAAATCTCTTCCTTCCTACCCTTAGAAATTCCCATGGATCTCAAGGTCTGAGAGTCTCCCTCTGGAGTAATCCCCACTCCATGAAATAATCCTTCTGAAGAAAATCTCTCCTTCTCCAGGCTTTGCTTCTTGTCGCCAGTAATCAGAGGTATGGCGGTGCCATAGCCTGTTCTGACACCACACCAGTGACCCCTCCGAGGCGGCTGAGTGGCCATCTCATCTATTCAAGGTGGCTGAGATGTTACTGTGACCTCTGAAAGCAACTCAACGGCAGTAGCTTAATTGAATTGTGTTTAAAAGAAAGAGAAAGCCTTGAGACAGGCAAGCCTGAATCTCACGAAACAGGGTAAGCATCATGCTCAATTGTGTCCTGTCATATCGTCCTGCAGAAACCGGCCCATTTTGACTCTGATCTACAAAACTCCCCCAACGATGCTTCATTAATGTGACAGCCTCAACCACCTGAAGTCTGAGGAGGCAGGAAGACTCGGTGAAGCCCGTGGATCATTGAGAACACGCACGGCAGGGGCTGCCATCTCTGAACAGCACGCCCTGGATGAGCGTGAAAGGCCCCCTGAACCACTTCGGTTTCAGCAACACACACGCCCTGTCATCTTGCTCCCAGTTTCTCCAGGGAAGAGCAGCTTTGATTCTGTCTCCTCATTCTCTTGTACTTCTCACTTTATGTTAGAAAACTCTTTTAGGGTTTGAACAGACTATTTGAACAGGAGCAGAGCAGGGTTTGGGGAATGTGTTTCCCCAGTTTACATATTCAAGTTGAAGAGGCCTTGAGGTCCCAGCCTCCCATGGGATCAAGGAAGAGATGGGACTCAGTGGCCATGGAGGGTGAGCTCCTTTTCTAGCCTCTGGGCTGCAGATCGGGCCTCAGGAGTCCCCCAGCCCCCCAGAGCCTGGACCACTCACCTCCTCAGGTGTATCTGCCTTCCCACACACCACAGGGCACCAAGGGGACATTTCTGGTTTTCTGTGGGGCTGACAGAAACAGGAGCCTTGAGCGGGAGTGTCTGGAAGCCTTAGGTCTCAGGCAGTCATCCTTACCGAGGACATCCCGTGGTGACTGCCCCGCCATCGCTGCCTAAAGAAAGGTGGCAGTGGCGATGGCTGGGGCCCCAGAAGGCTTGCAGCCCCGTCCCTGTGAGCCAGCCCCACGCCCCATCAGTGTTCACCTGTCTCCCATGCCCTCTGCCGCCCTTGAAGTATTGACAATGTGACTCTGAAGACAGAGCCAGCCAACCAAAGTGCTGCAGTCTGACCTTTGCAAGACTGCTGTTCCGGCCTTGATTTGCTTGGGCGGGGGGAGGGCCATTTCCTCTTCGTTAAACATTAAATAGCAGATAAATAACATCTGATGCATTTGAACTTTAAGAGGTTTCGACATGTGGGACCCGTCACCCTCATATTTGACAAGCAGTGTTTGCACACACATGAAACAACCACACCAACACAAAATTCTTTGATTTAAGAGGGAATCGGGTCTTTGCTCATCTCCTCTGATCCTAGACAGTGAGTCCTTTTAAGGAGCAAGGATGTTAGCCCAGGAGCTGAGAGGGCTTTCTCACTGGCTGGCTGCAAGGTCAAGTCCCTGCTAGCCAAGCCTTCTGTGAACAGCCCCACAGGCCTTTGATCTACAGTTAGAGGAAACCTTAATATCTGTCCTATTAAAGGTTTTCCTTGGTGGTTCAGAAGCAAAGAATCTGCTTGCAATGCTGGAGAACCAGGTTCAATCCCTGGGTCTGAAAGACCCTCTGGAAAAGGGACTGCAACCCACTCCAGCATTCTTGCCTGGAGAATCCCATGGACAGAGGAGCCTGGCGGGGTACAGTCCACAGGGTTGCAAAGTGTCGGACAGGACTGAACGACTCACACTTTCACTTTCCATGAAAAGGCTGCCTTCTGCCCACAGAGTTCAAGCGTTTATTGTTTACAAAGTACGTTGTTCTGTCTCCAAACCAAGACAACGTTCGGCAGACACTCCCCATTCCAGACTTGGAGAGGAGGAGACCGGGGCAGACGTAAGTCCCCAGCAGCAGCTCCCTGGACACACTGTGGGCCGGGAGGAAGGCAGGGCCCGGCTGGGGTCAGGGCCAGACCCCGCGGGGCGGGTGGCCAGAAGCAGGTCTGCGTCTGTCTGGGAACCCACGGAGGGACCCACCACTGCGCAGGCCTGTGTCTCAGCGGCAGAAACTTTGAGAGGTCCTCCAAAGGAGAGCCGGCTGCTGCCCCTGAAAGCGAGGCGGGGGAGGACGGTGTCAGAGGAGGCCAGGCAGGGACCCCGGCCTTCACCCAGCAGGGTGCTAATAGAACCGACCTCAGGCAGCTGTGTGGGTCCTGGGGCCTGGGGGACCCGGCCGTCAGGTCACAACGCACGGTATAAAATGGACAGGCACGAGCCTGTCCTTGCTGACATCCTTCTGATAGAAATAAGTGAGATGAATAAATAACCAGGGGACAAGGGGATGGGGACAAAGCTTCCACACAGAAGAACCTCAAGCACGAGACGGAGACGCGCCCTGCCCCTGGAGGCGGCTGAACTCCCTCCCCGGGGCTGTGCGCGGGACTCACTGACTCCCCTCCCAAAGGACAGAACGTGAGTGGGGAAATGGTAGCTTCCGGTGGAGACCCCAGCAGACCCCACCGACCCTTGCCATCAGGGTTTGCGTCTGCTGGATAAGCCAGCTGTGGGAGTCCTGCACCCCTGCTCCTCCGCTCCCGGGGCCTTCCCCCACACCAATGGGCTGGCCTCGGCATCAGACAGAACACCAGACCAGCCCAGGTGAGGGGCAAACGGCAGGAGGTCTCTGCCAAACGCTGCAGTAAAAGGCAAGGAATGACTGAGAGCAGGTGGCGGATGCGAGGAGCTTGAGGTCACGGGACGACAAAGTGCTTGGGAGCGGAGAGCGGGTGCTGATGGGCTCCTGGGACAGAGAAAGCGCGGAGTGGAAAAGCTGGTGAACCAAAGAGAGCCTGCAGTTTCCTTAGCTGTGTTGAACCCATGTGGATTTCTTAAGGCGAGAACCTCTAAGCGCAGCACGTCGTCACAAAGGGACAGTGGGGAGTGACAGGCGCTTCCTGAGCTGTCTGGAAAATCCAAAATTATTCTGTGAGAAAGACTTTCACTTTGCAAAGCGTGATTAAATGAGTGAATGCCTCCACCAATGAACTTCATGAGGATTCATACATGAAGAGGCCTTGGAACCTAGAAAAATGATACAGTGAGCTTATTTACAAAACAGAAATAGACTTACAGACGTAGAAAGCAAATTTAGGGTTACCAAAGGGGAGGGGGGAAGGGATAAACGAGGAGTTTGAGATTCCACATATAAGCATACATATTATATAAAGTACATATAATACATATATATAATATATGAGTACATATAATACATATGAGTACATATAATATATATATAATATATGAGTACATATAATACATATATGAGTACCTATAATACATATATATATAATATAATTACATATAATANAATACATATACACACATAAATGTATCTGAATCACTTTGTTGTACGCCTGAAACTAGGACAACACTGAGCCCAGTCGTTCCGTCGTGTCCGACTCCTTGTGGCCCCAGGGACTGTAGCCCTCGAGGCTGCGCTGTCCATGGGATTTTCCAGTCAAGAATACTGGAGTGGGTTGCCGTTTCCTTCTCCAGGGACTCAGCATCGTAAATCAGCTGTATTTCAATCGAAAAAGCCTTTTAAGGACAGAGGCCGTCCTATGGGCGAGGAGGTGGGTGGTGTGGATCATACATGTGGAATTTGCTAAGGTGACTTGTCCCTACTCACTAACCGTGCCTACCTACCATCTCCAGTATCTACTGGTCATCAAGAAACTCTCTCTAAATATGGCAGTGACGATAATCTTGCCGACTGACCCTAGAAAACATCTGTGTGCTGGGTGATACAGATGGCAGATCAGGCTACACCACCAACCAGCGTTCAGATGAGCAGACTGACCCGAAACAGCCTCTTCTAACCCAGTCAGAAGCAGCAGCAGCAGGCTGCCCACTGCGCACACGGCTGGCCTAGGAAGGCTTTTTCTCTGTTCCGAATAGAAATGGGAACTCACGATTCTGGAAAGACTGGGTGTGATACTTCTCAGGATTCGTTCAGCATGTGCTGTGAAAATCCCTGTTCATCACACACCGAACACAGATAAGAAGACCCTGAAGACAGGGAGAAGACAGGCCAGTCAGAGACCCCCGAGACCCAAGGAACAACTCGATGATGAGTTTCCTGGGTTTTCCTTCAGCCTCATGTACCCCAAGCTGGACACAGGAAAAACCAGAAACCTCAAAATGCCAATAAGCACAAACCAAAAAAAAAAAAAGCCCGACCAGAGCCTGCCCTTGAGCTAAAAGACCAGGAACCGGGTGGCCTTGAAGACAAAATTATGAGGCCAAATGCAGGTGAGGATGTAGGGACGAGGTCTCTCAAGTCCTGGGAATTACTTTGGCAGCTTCTTTAAAAGCTGACATATGACACCCTTACATATGACTGAGCCTTTTCTCCCAGGAAAATAAAAATTATGACCTCACAAAATCCTGTACTCAATAGTTTAGAGTGGTTTGGTTTGTGATAAGCAGAAAATTGGAAACAGTCAAATGCCCCTCAGTAAGAAAATAATTATACCATATACTGCTTGGCCATAAAGGTGAATGGATCACTGATGGACACGTCAACTTGGGCGGATCTCAAGGGCAAGTATATCCCAAGGAAGCAACCCTGAAAGGTCAAGTGCTGCATGATTCCACGTATGTAACTCTCCAGATGACAGACCCTCAGGGAGCAGGAGACGGGGAAGGGTACGGGCGTGATCGGAGGGGAGCATGGGGGGATCCGCGTGCTGGCGTGGTGCTCATGACCTTGATGGGTGGAGACGCCGTGCGTCCACACACGTGATGTGATACGTTAGAGCCTCACCCTCGGGGCCCAGGCCAAGCTCCTGGGTTCGACGTTGTCCTGCCTTTGTGGAAGATGGAACCACTGCGAAACTGGGTGAATCGTTCATGGGGCCTCTTAGTACTGTCTCTGCAACCTCCTCCTTCAGACTAAAAGACTTGCTGCAGGAAATGGGTGGAGATTACATTTCACCATCAGACAAACCGCAGTCACCTCAAACAAGGGAACGTGAGTCACTCGGTCGTGTCCGACTCTTTGTGACCCCATGGACAATAGCCCTCCAGTCTCCTCCACCCCTGGGATTCTCCAGGCAGGAACACTGGAGCGGGTAGCCATTCCCTTCTCCAGGGGATCTTCCCAACCCCGGGACTGAACCCAGGTCTCTTGTGCCTCCTGCACTGCAGGCAGATGCTTTACCATCTGAGCCGCTGGAGAGTCTCAAACAAGAGAAGCCTGCGGCAACTTGATTCGTGGGCTGCACAGTCCTGCTGCGTCTCAAGGTCACTTGAAGTCCATCTGCAGTTCAAGGTCTTGTCCACAGCTTCTCGGGCCTGTCGCTGTTCAAGTAAATGTTACTCAGCACAAGGAAACAGCCCACATCTGTGCTGCTTGGAAGCAGAGTCCAGGGCGACTGTGGTCCTTTGTACAGGAAAACCACAGCGCAAGAAAGAAATAGATCCCTTAGTCATCTCAAATTCTGGACAAATGAATATTACTCTGCCTAGAAATGCAGCCTCTTGGAAAGATTTCTGGGAATAAAAGATGTGTTTATATAAATCAGCTATAATTTAGGAGGAAGCCAGCAATCCTAGCAGACTTGTGTGTCCTTTCAGGCTTAGGAAATGTGTAATTAACATCTGGGCTGAGCCCACACCCCAGCTCGTGTGTGTTTGGAATTTAGACACCGAGCCCAGGGTGCTGAGTACAGGCTCCCCAGCAGCGACGAGAAGGGCGAGGTGGGGAGGACCCGAGCTGGCTCTCACGGTGCGGGCTCCCCAGGGCAGCTTAGCAGGGTGCCGGGACACAGGCTCTGGCTTCGCGCCATTGCTCACTGTTCCAGGGTCAGAGTCCACAGCGGACACACTGGCACTGACGTCAGCGGGCTTCCTTCTGGAGGTGCTGAAGGAGAGCCCGGCTCCTGGATTTTAGCTCAGAGAAGCTGCTGCGCTCCGCTGCTCGTGGCTCCTCCCTGCAGCGGTGGGTCGAGTCCTCGCGCTGCTCTCTCTCTGGTTCCCCTTCTTCTGCCTCTTCCCCATTGAAGGACCCACCTGGATGATCCAGGACAATCGCTCTACTTGAGACCTGCTAATCAGCTGAGTGAACTCCGGGAGATGGTGATGGACAGGGAGGCCTGGCGTGCTGCGATTCATGGGGTCACAGAGAGTCGGACACGACTGAGCGACTGAACTGAACTGAACTGAATCAGCCACCTATGTCCACAAGCACCTGTCCTTTCCCTTCCCCAGGGAAGGCGGGTCTTCACAGGCTCCAGAAATCAGGGTGAGAACATCCTCGGGGTTGTCGCTCAGCTGACCGCACTGGCCTCGCTGATTACAGCTGCCCTGCAGAGATGCCCCACTGGCTCAGGGCCCAGGCCTGCAGCTCCTGCTCCACCAGGGCGTGGCTGCTGTGGGCGGGTGGGATCGGGTTTCTGCTTATTTCTCTAAATGACAGGGAGCAGTCTGCGCCCGCCCAGTAAGGCCTCTTGTGCCTTCCTTGAACGTCCCTGTGAAGGCTGAAAACGTCATCCCCATTTTACAGATGAAGACGATGAGGCTCAGAGAGGGTACCTGGCTTATTCACGTGGCTGAACTGGGACTCCTGGGTGGGCTGGGCCCACTTCTGGGCTCCTCCTCCTCACCTGCAAACTCGCTGGAGACGCGGCTGAAGCCGTGAGTGTGTGTCTGCCCTCGAGGAGCAGACCCTGAGGTGTGTCAGGCTCAGATCCTGTTCAATATCGGAAGTCTGCCGGGCGGAGTCAACCAGCCAGCCCCGCCGAGAGGCGACGGGGGGCTGGGTGGTGCCGGCCGGCCAGAAGGGAGGCTCCCTTGCCTGGCTCCCTGCCACCAAGCTGCGGGCCCCTTGTCCCACTTCCTGGGGGGCTGGAGAACTGTGTCATCTGCAGATGCTGTGTGTGGGGGGCTCTGCCCGTGGTCACTTGGCCGCTTGGTCCGCAGGCGCCTCTGGGCCCTCTGCCCACCTGGCTGACCTGGAGTTGTGGTCAGTGGCTTGGCCGAGAGGCAGGTAGAGCAGACTTGGAGGGAGCAGGGGCCGGACTCTGAGCCGTGGTGACCGAGGACAGTGAGCAGCTGCCCACCTCCCGAGACAGGGGCTCAGCGACCAGGGCATGGCCTCAAGGGCCCTTGTCTTGCTGCCCCCACAGCTCATCCAGGGCCTTGCTTAGGGGTTGGGATTCCGTAGACGCAGTGGTGAAAACCTTTGGCTCTGGGTGCTGAGAATGAAGAGGAGGCACGTGCTCCACCTGGATTTGCATGGGGTGTAAGCAGTGCGGCTGCTTTGCTGGCCTGAAGATAAGGTGGTGGGGGGGATCAGAGAACACCTGGAGGGGCTGGAAAGGGTGCTGGGAAAGGGGTTTGGGGGCCCGGGGAGAGCGCTGAGGGGTGGATGTGAGGGCCAGGGGGAGGCCTATGGGAGGAGGCGCCAGGGCTGGGCCAGGAGGAGGCTCCACTCTGGGTGGCCGGGATCTGAGACTCTGCTCCCCTGGGCTGCCCCTGGGGGTGACTCTGCTCTGTCTCACACCCGTGCCCACCCCTGTCGGGTGGGTCCTCCATGTGCGTGGGGGAGCGCAGAACGGGCAGTGCTCCATCCAAGGCCGCAAGGTCCCCACAGGGAGCAGGTCTTCTACCGGCTGGTCTGCTCTGCAGCTGGTCTTGAGGCTGGTTCCCCCTCCTCGGCCCCAGGCTGCGGGGCCAGGACGCTCGGGAGAGACAGCATCCAGGTAGATGCTGCTGGCCGCCCTGAGGGACCCACAGGCCCGTGTGGAGAGAGCCCGGCCTCCCTGGAAGGAGCTAGGGCACCAAGGGGTGGCCACCCACTCCTGCCGGTGAGGGGACCCTGGGAGTACCGAGCCCTGTGGAGCCGGACGTGCTCTTGTCTGGCCGCAGAGTCTTCCCACCCCGGACACCAGGGTTCAAGGAGCCCGCAGCATCTCCTCAATGCCCAGGGGGCAGGCCCTTCTCGTTGATTCAGGGGGCCTTGCTGCTGATTCGGGGGACCCTGGCACTGATTCAGGGGGCCTTGTTGCTGATCTGGGGGAGGGGTTATTGCTGACTTGGGGCCCTGCCACAGAAGCTCAGGCACCCCATAGTGAGGACGCTGATGGAAGTGGACGGTTGGCTGCAGGAGGACGCACCCAGAGGTGAGTGCTGAGTCTACAGGGCATCCTCAAGGGCAATGCTGAGACCCAGCGGGAGACGGCTGGCCGCCTCGGGCTGATGCACGGCCCGCTCTGTCTCCGGGCCATCAGCACATCTTTGTGGGCACGTGGCCCTGACCTCAGCCTCGTCTGTCCGGGGCTGGAGGCATCTTCCTTCCGCTCGTGACAACAGTGCAGCCGGAGGAGGACTCGCGGCTGCGCTTGGCTCCGGCCTCCTTTCCCCGGAGCCTGCGTGGGGACGTGGGCGCTGCCCTCTGCACGTGCTGGTGGAATCCCCCTCCGCGCTGGCGCTGGTTGTGGACCACACTGCCAGCACACATGCCAACCGGGCCAGTCTCTTGGCTATGTTGCCACCTTTCCGCAACACACAGACCACAGGTTCACGAGGATTGTGTGTGTGCTGTGTGAGGTATTGTCAAGGCAGAAGATGGGCTTTAGTCCAGCTCAGTTACTCAGTCGTGTCCGACTCTGCGACCCCTGAACTGCAGCACGCCAGGCCTCCCTGTCCATCACCAACTCCCGGAGTCCACCCAAACTCACGTTTGTTGAGTCGGTGATGCCATCCAACCATCTCATCCTCTGTCATCCCCTTCTCCTGTCTTCAATCTTTCCCAGCATCAGGGTCTTTTCCAATGAGTCAGCTCTTCACATCAGGTGGCCAAAGTACTGGAGTTTCAGCGTTAGCATCAGTGCTTCCAATGAACACCCAGGACTGATCTCCTTTAGGATGGACTGGTTGGATCTCCTTGCTGTTCAAGGGACTCTCAAGAGTTCTCCAGCACCACAGTTCAAAAGCATCAATTCTTCGGTGCTCAGCTTTCTTTATAGTCCAACTCTCACATCCATACATGCCTACCCATAGCATAGGATACCTTGTTAGGTTGAGGTTTAACTTCCAAATGCTTAGAATATGGTTTGTGGCCTCTGTCTGTCCCGGCAGACTTGCCCCGTGGCCATCCTTGGGCTGATTATTGTCCTGGCCCTTTTCCTCTCCCGGTAATCAGGAGCTTGCAGGAGGGCAGCCATGAGCTTGGATCCTAGCCACGTGGTCTGCCAGAGCGCCCGTCGCAGAGCAGGGCCGCACACGCGGGACAAGGCCGGGCGTCTGCCATCCTCTTCTGCTTTGTGTCCTCCTCCTTGAGAAGCGCTGGCAATGGTCACGGCAGCCAGATGTGCCCGTGTGTGTGTGTGCATGTACATACACGTGTGTGCATGGGCCATGTGCATGCACATGTCCCGACACGTCCCAGGAATTCACCCGGCTCTGGAGCTGACAGAGTGTTCGGTCTAACTAGAGGCCTGCGCGCTGGGCCCTGAGTTTTCAGGCAGGTGTTTCCTCCTCCTGCGATGGGGCCAGCGCAGAAACAGTTCCGTGTGCATCACCAAGCTGGGCTGGGAGGAGACAGGCCGGCCACCAGGAGGAGAAACTGAGATGGAGAGACGGGCGTTCCCAGGGTTCAGGACGGAGCTTCAGGACATCAGGCCTGTCTTTAGAGACTCGGTGCCCTTGGTCCTAAATAGAACCGCCATCCAAGATGGTCCCAGCCCCCACAGAGTACGGAGCCAGGCTGCCGGCAGGGGCGGGCGGCGACCTTGAGGACCAGGAAACGGCAGTGTTGGGAGCACCTCGTCATCACTCCTGCTCCCAAGCCTTCCCCCCGGCCTCACTCCCCCTCCTTCCACAGTGGCTGCCGGGGGCCGGGAACACAGCCTTCCACAGGGAGCCGGAGGGGGGCAGGAGCCACCTCAGCAACCTGCAGACACCGGAGCTAGGGTCGGGGGGGGCGGTTCTGGGGACCCTGGTTCCCTGGCGGCATCTGCAGTCTCCAGGGCTGGGGGTCAGTGTCCGTGCCGGCCGGAGGGCCTCTGAATCCAGAATGCCAGAGTGACCCCGTGGTCCCTGCCACGCCTGCCACGCTCAGCCCCTGCCATGGATGCAGACGGCCAGGCCAGGGATGCTCCGGACACAGCGGGACCACACGTGCCTGATAGAGGGGACTCTGCTGGCTACAGACGAGCAGCTTAGCCTGAGAATCCTGGCAGTCGGGGAGCTTAACGGTAGCTTCCTCTTCCCTTGGGCTCCCCCAACTTCCCTTCTGCTCTGTGCCCAGGGGTCTGCTGCTAGGCCTCAGCGCCCTTTGCTTTCTGCCCTTCTCCTGGGGGGTTGGGGGCAGGACAAGCAGGGGGCGGTGCAGTCCGGGATGACCTCTGGGATGACCTCTAGGATGACCTCTAGTACAGCGGCAGGGTCCCGGGGGAGGGGGCAGCGTCCCAGGGGATGGGGGTCGGCCGAGCAGGTGCCACCCCTCCTCCCTCTTCCCCCTCCCCCTCCCCCGAGGCATCCGTCAGGGCTCCGGCCCCGCTCCCCCCGCACCGGGGCCCCGATGCGCAGATCTGGCTCCCTGCCCCGTCTCTGCTTTCGTTCCTTCCGTTTGTTTGCACCATTTCTTGGGTAACTGAGTTTACCCGTGAATGTAATGATGGAGTCTGTGTTTGTGCATTGTAAATATTGTAACTTTAGAACCGGTTGCATAAAATATGAGAAATGTGTTTATAAGGGAGCTTGTGTATTACCATAACAGTTTCATCGAGGGAAAAAGGTTTAAACATTATCATCATGAAAAAAAAATGGATTTCATTTCTCCTTATTTACAGTGCACAGTTCATTGGGTTTTTTTTTTTAAAGGAGAAATGAAAAGAGTCCCTGCTGGAAATTCAGAATGAATTCAGATCCATTTACCTCTAGAGATGTACCTTGGACAAAAAGGAAAAACAAAGGGGTGAATTTGGGGAAGACATCATTGAGAAATCACAGCGTCATTTAAGCTGATGGTAGGTGAGTAAGGAACGGACTGTTCTCACGCTTGTTTACAGTTCAGGAGGTCAATCCAGACACTTAAGAACTGTTCTTAGGGATTCACAGAACCGACTGGTGAAGTGTGCGAGGCAGGAGCTGCTCTACAGGTAGTCGGCACTCTGACCGCCCGGGTCTGGGCTCCACAGCGAGAGGCCTGGCTGGGTGCACCACGCACACCCTCCCCTGCCCGGCCCCTGCTGCAGCCACGACCCGTCAAAGAGGCGGGGACTCCGGCCAAAACGACCCGGTGCTGAGAAGTGGGGAGGCCGAGTTCCTGCCTGGCACGTCCGTCCCCTTACTCAGCCTCCTCCTCCGACCCGGGGCCACAAGCCGGCGAAGGGTGGTGAGAAAATAGCTCATGCAGGCATCCGGTGCAGGCTCCTTGCTTTCCCCGTTTCCCCCAGAGCCTCCAGGCCTGTGGGCCTGCAAAGCTGAGTGTGTCCGCCTGCATGCAGCCCTGGCCGCTAGTGTTTTCCCCGGGCAGCAGAGGCTTGGTCGTGACATCAGCTTTTCCCCGGCGACGCCCAGCATCCTCCAAGAAGACACAGGTGTCGACAAGCACAGGCTCCTGGTCTTTTGGAATGTTCCGGACTGCAGTCTGGCCTCTGCTCTCAGCCCACTCTCCTGCTCCATTTAGATCATCCTGATGCCGCCGTCGGACAAGACACGTTTAGCGGGAAGGTGATGGCATGGCATCACTTTCATGTCCCTCGGTATAACTCCTCCGCGAGAGAAACAAGCCCCTTGCATTTCATTATACCTAAATGCATTTTCCTAACAGCTTATTTTCTCGAGCATGTTAGTTATTCCTGTGATGGCTCCTTCCCTGATGAGGGCAGAAATTGCAGGAGGGGGAGCACAGGCAATGCCATCCTTCTTTTTTTTCTATTTGCCTCATATTACAGAGTCCACAGTCCTGAAAGGACGGGAGCAAACACTTTCCAGCTCGAATCCATCAAAGCAATTGCAAACCTCAGTGGGGAACTGGCTCACTGGGGCTTTGTGAAGCCACATTAGGGGAGGAGGGGGACAGGGGTCATCTCCGACGGACAGGGCCTATATATCCCTTAATCGCAGCATCTTTGCAGCTTGCTTTCTGTCCAAAGCTCGGTGTGATTTGGTGGGAATGAGTGTGAGCCTTATTTAAGGGCAGAACCTCCTTACGTTGTAAGAGCATGGCCCAGACGCTCACAAGATGGTCTCGCCCAGAGGTCGACGCCCCCATGAGGGGGGCTGGCCTGGGCTGTGCTGTGCTCAGATGGGTGTGTCTCTGCTGGTCAGACCCCTGCCCAGGACACGGCCTGCTATCCACGCTGCTCCAACCTTGATCAGCCCGGCACAAACTCTCACTGGTGACCCCCCATCCTGGGGCCACCAGTCAGAGGCCAAACCCAACAGCTCTGGCTGAGGACTGCCCAGCAGACTTGGCACAGAGGGGCCAGGGGCACGGCCTGCGTCCCCTCTCCACAGCTCTCTGGGTGCCGAGTCGCCCCAGCCTGCTGGCCCCTGGCTCTGAATTTCAGGGCAAGGCTGCTTCTACCTGGGACATGCTGAGAAGTCAGGGTCCTTCCGGCCGTGCCGCCTGCCTTTAGGCCTTCCAGCAGGCCCTGCCCTGGGCAGTGGTGCGTGCAGCGTCCTCCTTTCTGCCTGTCTGGGGGCTGCTGTGCCCATATCCAGTGCCAGCTCCCTGAAAGGTCAGAGTCACCTTGGCTGAGGACTCCCCAGCGCAGGGTGTCCGCAAAGACCAGGAATATACTGTGGCATAATTGACTGCTTGATTTTTCAGGAAAAAAATAAAAACATATCTGAATGTCCCTTGGGGCAAGACCAGAGTCCCTGTCTTAGAGTTCAATGGCTTTTTTCAAATTGCATTTAGGGCGGAAGCTGAGTGCTGCGAATGCTCTCAGGTCTGAGGGCTCCTCAGGGTCGTCATCTGCCCCCACACTCACCCCGTGTGGATCTGCACATTTCGGGTTCACTGTGCTGCCTAAGAGAAACCCCTGACATCGTGGCCACTTAAGACATCGGGCCACCACGGCCGCAAGCGCCTGCCCCTGACCTGAGCTTGAAGCATCAGAACGTAGCCAGGTCTATAGCCAGGAGGCAGGCGGCTCTGACGAGAGGTCAGGATCAGGGCAGGATCTGGCACCTGGTCCTTGGATGCCCCAGTAGCCACCGTCCCATGGGCAGGAGTGGACACACAGGCTCTGCCCAGAAGTGCAGGCTCATCATGGGAGTTTCCTTCCATGCTGTGACCCTGGGGGCTCCCACTCCCCAATTTACTGTTCAGTTGCTCAGTCATGCCCGACTCTTTGCAGCCCCGTGGACGGCAGCACCCCAGGCCTCCCTGTCCTTCACTATTTCCTGCAATTTGCTCAGACTCATGTCCGTCGAGTCGGTGATGCCATCCAGCCCTCTCATCCTCTGTTGTCCCCTTCTCCTCCCGCCCTCAATCTTTCCCAGCATCAGCGTATTTTCCATTGAGTCAGCTCTTTACATCAGGTGGCCAAAGTATTGGAGTTTCAGCTTTAGCATCCGTCCTTCCAATGAATATTCAGGACTGATCTCCTTTAGGATGGACTGGTTGGATCTCCTTGCAGTCCAAGGGACTCTCAAGAGTTCTCCAGCACCACAGTTCAAAAGCATCAATTCTTCGGCGCTCAGCCTTCTTTATAGTCCTACTCTCACATCCATACGTGCCGCTGGGAAACCACAGCCGTGACTGGACACCCTTGTGCATGATGTGCTCTGCATATGGTGTGTAAGGTGCATCCGCCTGGTCCTTGGGTGCTCCAGTATCCACCATCCCACGGGCGTGAATGGACACACAGGCTCCTCCCGGAAACTGTGGACACGGAAGGCTCATCGTGGGATTTTCCTTCCTGCCTGTGACCTGGGGAGGGCTCCTGCCTCTCCAGATGCCCCTGTAACCAACGTGGCCTTTGCCCCAACCCCAGGGCAGTGTCTGGACAGCAGCTTCATTCAGGTGGCCGTCCCAACAGAGCATCCCAAGTGGGGGGCTGCGGGCAGCAGAGGGTCCTCCTCTTGCAGCTCTGAGGCCAGAAGCCCGAAACCCACGTGTCTGCGTGGAGCTGAGCTCTGTGGGGATCCCTGCGGCTCGCCAGGCTCCTGCGATAGCTGGGATCCCGGATGTTCTTAGCTCGCAGCCCCGCCCCTCCAGTTCCCGCCTCCCTGCCACCCAGCCTTGCTCTTCACGTGTGTCTGCTCCTTCAAGGACATCAGCCTTCGGCTACGGGTCCCAGGCCAGCCCAGTGCCACCCCGTCTTAGCTGACTGCATCTGCAGGGCTCTGTTTCCAAGTGCCACACCCTGGGGGCTCAGGCAGACGTGGAGTGGGGGTCACAGTCATCTCGGCACCTGGGGGACGGGAGCAGGGCCAGGGGCTGGCCTGCAGCTGGCCGAGAGCTCTGTCTCTGCAGGAAGCTGCACACGCAGCTTTGTGAAGCGTTCCCACGCTGGTGACCATCTCCAAGTCTCAGCCTCTGCTTTTGTGTCGTGTTGAGGCTGGAAGCAGAGAGGAGACACTCTGCTTGAGGAATGGGGCAGCTGTGACAGGAGGTCTCGCTCGCTGGGAGCCGCGTCCCGGCACGAGCCGTCCTGCGTAAGACTCTTTAGGAATGGGGGGCTCGAATATGTCTCAGTCCCACTCGCAGCCCACTTTCAGGGGGGCCCCAGATCACCCAGCGCGTGTCTGCTGGACAGCGCTATGCCCGCCCGTCCCACCGGGGTTGGGTTTCAGCACCACGGCCACGTCGAGGGCAGAGTCTACCTGGAATCTAGTGAGGGAACCGGGGCCGCGGCCGCTGGAGCAGGACTGACTCGCACTGACTTGCGTCTTCTTTGCCCAGACACTGTCCCTCGGTGATGACAGCTCGGAGTGAACGGATCGTGGGTCCGCAGCCATGGAGCCTGGTTGGCTCTGAGGCACGTTCTGTGAGGTCCTCTTGCCGTGCGAAAAGCATGCTTGCAGGGGCGGGGGGATCCCTCTAAGATGTCAGCCCTGAGGGCCGACAGGAGGGGCCGCAGGGTCCCCAGCCTGTGTGGCAGCGGAACGGGAGACAGAGGCTGTGTTCCTGAGCACTGCCTGGCTCTGTGCTCGCCGCCTGGGGGCCAGGCCCGCGGGGCTCAAGGCTGTGTTTTCCGCCATCACGCTCACTCTTTGGACAGAGTGGAAGCAAAGCTGGACCCAAACCCAGGTGAGCCCTGGACACGTCAGGTCAGAGCCCTGGGTAAATGTGAAGGGACACCCCGGGCTGGCAAGGAGTCCACTCGGGGAGGAAGCAAGGACCCAGCGGGTGCGGGGAGGTGGGAAGGGCTGGGCCATGGGCAGCCTTGACAGCCAGCAGGCCTCCCGTGCCGCCTCCATGAGGCATGTCTCGGACATAACACATGGGAGTGGGAAGCCCTCATCCCCCAGGGCTCAGGCCCAGTGCCGGGCGGGGACTCGCCTCCCTTTTGGGAGAGATTTCTCCAGGGTGGAGGTGATGGGAAAGCATTGGGTTGGCCCTGGGACAGCATCCAGGTCACGGGACCGGGCAGGGTGGAGCCGTCAGGGAGGCAGCTGACCTTGTTAAGGCGTCAGACCCGCTGGAGGGGGGGGACTCTGAGAGTGACGGCTGATTCTCAGAGGTGGGGGCCGAGTAGCCGGGGTGAGGCTGGC
Source organism: Redunca redunca (assembly GCA_006410935.1). Classification (NCBI taxonomy): domain Eukaryota; kingdom Metazoa; phylum Chordata; class Mammalia; order Artiodactyla; family Bovidae; genus Redunca; species Redunca redunca. The sequence goes on from SJYQ01001176.1 coordinate 474,720, forward strand.
GTCACCCCCAGATGGCAGGGCCTATGCCTGCAGCGGTCCTCAGTCTACCCATCCAGTAGGACGGTCACAGAAGCCCGATGTCCTGGGACCCTTGGCCAAAGCTCTGCAGGGCAGAAGGCAAGCGTGAGACCAGCCCGGCCTCCCCCGGGAGCCTGCATTCCTGGGGTCAAGGCACAGCCAGATACAGAAACGCAGCTTCTGTCTAAATGAGCTCCTTGTCCACGACAGTGACTCACCTGATGGTGAGATGTAGATTCCCAGACCTGCTGGGTGGGGTCCAAACCTCTCAGAGGGCCTCTAAGGCTGCACTTGTAAGCAGCCCCCGGAGACAGGGGCCCAGAGCTGGGCTGATGGTGACCCCTGCCTTTGCGCTTAGGGGGTGACCCCCTCAGGTCCAGCTGCAGGGCCCTCTTTGGTGCCCAGCTATTATACCAATGCCGCAGAGGATGGCGGGCTTCCCGTGGGCTGAGAAGGCTTGCCTACTGTGATCCAGACCCCAGAACAGTGCCAGACACATGAGTAGGATTCAGAGAGTATGTGCTGAGTGCTTGAGACCTGAGTTTTTAGGAACGGGCAGCGTTTATATCCTTAATTTGGGGGAGGGTTGCTTCTGCTTTGAAATCTTTGAGAAATAACAATTAGTCCCACTAGCTCTGGCACGAAGCTGCCCTTCCCTGGCTGTGAGCCCCACCTGGAGTCTTTAGTCTCCCGCCCATGGCTCCCGGGGACTTGGACCACCCCCCTCTCCCTCTGAAGTCTCCATAACTCAGCGATGTCAGACATGGCCCTGAGCGGGTGGGGTGTGTGGATTCTAGAGCAGAAACAGAAACCCCCTCCCCAGAGGGTGGACGTGATGAGCAGCGTGTCACGGAGCAGGGTGGCTGGCAGGTGCTTTCCCGACTGTAGGGCTTCTGCAAGGTCCACGAGGATGGAGCAGGGTGGCTGGCAGGTGCTTTCCCGACTGTAGGGCTTCTGCAAGGTCCACGAGGATGGAGCAGGGTGGCTGGCAGGTGCTTTCCCGACTGCAGGGCTTCTGCAAGGTCCACGAGGATGGAGCAGGGTGGCTGGCAGGTGCTTTCCCGACTGCAGGGCTTCTGCAGGGTCCACGAGGCCATGCTGTCACTGACATTGAAAGCACCAGGGTGGCTGGCAGGTGCTTTCCCGACTGCAGGGCTTCTGCAGGGTCCACGAGGCCATGCTGTCACTGACATTGAAAGCACCAGCACCGGGGGCGCCCGAGAGGCTGCGGGGCAGGCGTGGGGGATGCAGGAGCCCCTAGCTGAAGGGCCCAAGGAAGGGCAGAGACGAGATGCTGGGGAAAGGGGAGCTGCAGAGAAAGTGAGGCTCAGGGCTCTGACAGCGAGGCTGCCCCGCTCGAGCTCAGGCTGGAGGAAGGCTCTGGGAGCAGCACCCTGATGCCCCCATCACACACCCCATCTGTCCCCCCGCCCCTTTGGCTGAACCCCGACTGGGATCAGAGGGCATCTACGGGCACAGGGCAGGGTGGCTGGAGTGGGTAAACAGAAAACAAACCTCAAGAGTGTTTCGTTTTATGTGTCTCATTTGGTTCCACGCCTTCAGAAGACCGAGTCTTTCCTATTATTTTCCGGGTGTGTACCCAAACCGTCCAGATGATCTTTCTGGAACAGATTTGAAAATGTCTATTGTTCCTACTGAAACCTGTTCCTTTTAGATTCAGCGTCTCCATCCCGGGGGCATCGATTCCTTTCAAAGCCACGGAAGCAGGGCTCGGGGACCTCAGGCCATTGATTAGTGGGCCTGCAGGGGTTTCTTTCCCCTAAACAATAAGTTGCACAATAAACTTCTACGATGAGATGTCTTCAAGCACAGCCCAGCTCGCTCTGAACGCAGCGGTGCTCTGGCCTCAGCTTCATCCCGTTTTCCATCATGGCACCACACACCGCAGGCTGATTGCAGATCACTCGTGCTACTAATGTCGAATTGCAGCTACAGGTAGAAAGACTCGTCTCTCAGCTTTCTCTTGCCTGGAGATAGAGAGACAGGGAGAAAGGGAGTGAGGTGGAGAGAGCCATGAAGTTCTGCCCCCAGGGGCTGCCGAACGCGGCTCCAGGTCCTTGCACAGATTAAAAATCTCTGTTCTGGTGACTCTAGGCTGCGAGCATTCACAGTGAATTTTTCCAGCAGAAATATACAACACAAATATCCTGATGCAGATGTCCTCCTGAGGGGGCTTGGGCTTAGCTGCCTTGGAAATTAGGACTTCCAGGATCCCACTTTCTTTAGCCCGGAACGTCATACGTGGGTCGGGCAGTGGACCAGGCATGGGGATGTCTGTGCTATAGCATGCTGGCGAGGGGATGATGGGTCTGTCTGTATTCACTGCACCTGCCCCAGACTTGATGTTACAGATGAGCCGGGATGAGGACTCCTGAGGTCCCTGTGGGTCCCAGCACCAATGGAGGGGGTTGTTGCTTGTAAGTCAGAGTCTGCACGATGACGGTTCTTTTTATAGAAGAAGGTGTTTCTGACATCGGATGAGGTCTCTGTCCAGAGTTCAACAGCAGGATCGTGGGTGCCTGTAAAGTATTATTATCTTCGATTGGGGTGGGGGCTTCCCAGGTGGCTCAGTGGTACAGAATCCACCTGCCAGGGCCGGAGATGCAGGAGACGCAGGTTCGATCCCTGGCTCAGGAGGATTCCCCAGAGAAGAAAATGGCAACTCACTCCAGTGTTCTTGCCTGGGAAATCCCATGGACAGAAGAACCACCGGATGGGCTACAGTTCATGGGGCTGCAGAGTCGGACACGACCAAGCAGGCAGGCACGGGGGCAGGCAGGTAGCTCTTCCCCCGTCTGCAGTCAAGGACGGTGCGTCAGGGACCCAGCATCAGTCTCTTCACGCTGCCAGAGCAGAGCACCACAGACGGGGTTGGTCCTTTCAGGGTCCTGGGGGCCTGCAGCCTGCAGTCACGGTGTCAGCAGTCTGGTCCTCCCGGAGGCTCAGAGGCAGGAGCGCCTGTTCCGCGCCCCTCTCCCAGGTTCTGCTGGTCTCTGGCGATCCTCCACGACCCTTAGCTTGGAGACACGTCACTGCAGTCTGTGCCTCCATCGACACGCAACCGCTTGTCTGTGTCTGGGTCCTCCTCTTCCTGCAGGAGGCCAGTCATGCTACCGGGGTCGCCCAAAGCCAGGCTACCTAACTCATCATCCGCAGAGACCCTCTCACCAGAGGAGGCTCCTGTCACAGGCTCAGGGATTAGGCCTTGAACATATTTTGGGGGGACATTATCCTACACAGGGCCGCAGTTTAGACTCAGATCCTGGACTCAGATCTGGGCCAGGCTCATGGCCTGTTACATGTCCAGTTACCAGCTGGAGGGAGATTTCAAGCTGTTGGGCCCTCTTGGCGAGCGTCCACACCACATTTCTTTTAGTTCTGTTTCCTCCTTGAGCCTAGAGGGCTGACAGGGAGAGTGTGCATTCGTCAGAGAAGCCTGGGTGTGTGAGCATTCTCAGACAGAACCATGGTGTACAGAGAGCAAGAGGTCTTTCTAAAGGGACGTCTCCTGTGGCACTGGAGGTGGGCCCATCTGAAAGCGGCACAAAGGCTGGAAACTCAGGCAGGATTTGATGCTGCACTTCTGAAGATGCGCTCTCCTTCAGGAGAACTCAGGGTTTCTTGTTAAGGCTTTCCTGGGTGGGGTGAAGCCCAGCCCTGTTGTCAAGGCTAATCACCTTTCCTTAGAGTCAATGACTGCCGTGTTAACCTTCTGCAAAATCCTCTGAATAGCACTTAGGTTCATGTTTGGGTAACATAGCTATACTCACATAAAGCCGACCATCACAAGGGTGGACCTGGGTTAACCAGGTTGGCGGGCACAGTGCGTGCAGACTGGGCAGGAGTGCCTGGGTCTGCAGACCCAGAGACCCCTGCCCAGGCTCCAAGCCTGCTCTCAGACCCCACAGCACAGCTGCATGCACGGCCCCCTTGGTGGGGACGGCCCTTTGGAACTGTCCTTGGGCACAGCCGGGGGACCTGGGCAAGGGCCAGTGGGAGAGGCCCACTGGGGCCTGTGGGCATCTCCAGGCATCTTCCCAGCATCACGGCGGTGCAGTCCTAGGAAGGGGGCAGAGCAGCCTCTGGCTGGAGACAAGCACGTTGCCCAGAAGGACCTGCCAAGTCCTTGAATCTTCTTTTGCCTTCCTTGGGACTTGGCCCAGGGCATTCTCTCCATCTGTGAAATGGGAATATCTCAACAACCCCTGAAGAGGCTCTTGTGTATGAAGATGAGTACGGCCGGGTTCTTGCCCTAAGGAACACTGCAAAGGAGACAGGGGCTTACTGACAGGCTAGCCCGGCTCATCCTCCGGGCAGGAAGGATGGAGCCGCCTCGGGCTGCCTGCACAAGGCTTGCTCCTTGGGAGGGGCTCTCAGGGGCCTGTCTGCCTGTAAGGAAGAGACTGGGAGCCCTGGGCCCACGTGTGCGTCTCATGGTGTCAGGCGACGGGAGACCAGGGTGCAGTTTGTGCTATTCTTCACGTGGGTGAGAGGGCGAAACAAGCCCACCGTGACCCAAGACTGTGGTCAGTGAGCAGGTGAGCGGAGAGGTGGAGAGGGCAGCCTGGGGGAGCATCCGACGTCAGGTTCCCTCTGCGAGGCTGAGGGCAGCAGGGGGCGTGGGGCGGCTGTGGACAGTCTGCGGCCTGGGCACTGCCATCTGCCGCCCTGCCCGGGATCCTGGCCGCACGTGCGCTGGCGGCCTAGTGTCTTCTGTGGGCACCCCAGGACTCACCGTACCAACACAAACCTCACCGCTATGACCCGAAAGACACTCAAGAGGTATTTTTCCGGTTTGACAACCATCTTAAAAAAATGGCATGCCATTACCAGCATTGAGCTACAAAGAAAGAAATCTTTCTAAGCGTCAGTGATGATAATGTGAACATTTCACTGAGCTGTGCTAGAAAGACCATCATCTCCCTAGGAAATGAGCCCACGGAGTTGCCACTCAAAAAGCGATCAGAGAGCGCGCTGCCAGGAGAAGCGGGTTACAGGGGGCTGTTAAGTAATAAAAAAAGTTGTGCTTTTCCCTGGATTTTGTCATATTGGTGGCCTTCCTAGCACTTGGAAGTTTAAAATGTGCTGTGATTTCTGTTTCCTTGACTGCCCTGTTTTGTTTTGTTTTGTTTTTTTCTTAAGAGCCTGCTCAGCTCCAGGCCCGAGCGCTCTGTGCATCCCTGCCTGCTGCTTCTCCAGGGTGAGCGAGGCTTCCATGTGCAGACGGCTCCCCGTCCAGACAGCCCATCACTCACAGTCAGCACTCGCCTTCTCTGGTTGAACCGCGCCAGCAATTCATGATCCTTCAAATCCCATGGGGCCCTGGGACCCTGTTCCTCTGCCCTGTGCTCTCAGGCTCTGGAGGAGGCCTGGGGGGCTCTGAGATGGGCTGGGACCTGCCTCTCACCCATGTGCCAACTCCCACCTGCCTGGGAAAGGCTGGCATGCGGGCAGTTTGAGTCATCTGGTCAACCACCCCGACTCACCCTCACTTCCCCTGCTGCCCCACTTCTCTGCTGGCACCTGGGAGTGTCTGGCTCTCAGCCAGGAGTGGAAGACGGGCCTCGGGCTCAGGGCCTTCTCTCTCGAAGTCTGCTCATCCCAGTGTCTTCTGCCCTGTGACCTCCCACCCCATGGTCTTCATTTCCTTGTGGATCAGCTCCGCACTCCCAGCCACCCCTGCGTGACGCACAGTACGCTGGACCCCAGAGGAGCCGTCTGTGGACACTCCGTGCTCAGGACATGCTTCCGAGTGTTCGGCGCCCAGGCACTCGCCCCCTGTCCTTAGCAGAGAGTGTGGGGGCAGCACCAAGGTTGGGAGACCCACTTTCAGGCTGAGAGTTTTCCCTCTGCCGTGGGAAGGACCAGATTCCCTGGCCTGGTGAATCTCTCTCTCCCTTAAAGCGAAGTCGCTCAGTCATGTCCGGCTCTTTGCGATCCTGTGGACTGTAGCCTGCCAGGCTCCTCCATCCATGGAATTTTCCACGCAAGAGTACTGGAGTCGGTTGCCATTTCCTTAAACACAGAGATAAAAACGCTTCCTCGTGGACCGCGTAACAACACAGGAGGTGAGGCTGGGAAGCACGAGGCCCAGGGCCTGCTGGTGCCCGTTCAGCCTCTGGAGCAGCCGGTTCTGGCCCTGGAAGGTGCCCGGGCACGTCCACACCCGCTTTGACTGGCCAGGACGGTATTGGTGGGATCGGCGGGGCGGGGGGAGGTGGTGAGGTCAGAAATCTGGAGTCCAGGCTTCACTTCAGCAGTCGCTGAGTTCAGGGAAATTAAAGCTCATGTAGGTGGAGGTGTTTCAGACAGACCCACCGGAGGCCTTCAGCAGCACCCGCGACCCCTCGGTGAGCTTCCAAGGGTGGAGGGCGGCCCTGGGGTACAGGAGGGGTGGAAGGAGGCGGCCCGGCTGAGAGCTGCAGCCCCTGGGCGCGGGGACCCTGGCGGCCACAGGCTGCCCGGTCCTCGGGCAGAGGACAGACAGGCGGGCCTGCCGGGGTGCGCTGGGGCCTGCCCACGCGTCCTGACTCTGCGCTCACGGCCAGCCGGTTGTGACAGGAAGTTGGCCTCCCCCGGAGCATTGACGCCATAGCCGTTGGCAAACCCTGAAAGTCTGCTTCCCCGACACCCACCCCAGCTGCCGGGAGACACTGCCCAGCACGAGGCTGGGCAGCACACACCCCACCCAGCCCTGCCCGGCGAGGCTGACCACCCTTTCCTCCTGGGAAACAGGGGCCCGACGCCCTCACGGTCCTGCCGGCCCCTGCCTGTTGACCTCCGCTCTGTGCCCCCCGCCTGAGGCCTCTTCTCCCCCCAGGAGGGGGGCAGGAAGGCGCACACTCTCAGACGCTCCAGTCGCGGGGTTGGCATCCTCCGAGGGGCGGGCTGCCTGAGCTGAGCCCCGGGCCGGCCCCGCGGCCCCTCGGTCCTGTGGACGGAGCGGGGACGCAGCCGCACGTGTGGAAAGGCTGCTGGTGGCCACAGCAGGGGGGCGATTTCTTTCTGCTCTGACTGGGGTTTCTTTGTCTTCAAATCTGACGGCTCCCTGGCCCCAGAGTGGGGGGACCCCGCCTCTAGTCCTCAGTCTCTGTTTCCCAAGAGCTCGGGGTATGGCTTGTAAGCCTGACCTGTCCCCCTCCCGGGTCTGATCCCACCCCGAGGTTGTGGGCTCCCTCCCGAGTAGTTCAGGTCTGAGCTCTTGGAGTCAGACGCCCGCTCCACGCCTCTGTGTGGGGCATTTGCAGGCGTGAACGGGTGCAGCGGTGAGCTCCTGCCTCCTCTCCCGCCCTCTATCCCTGGAGTCATGTCTCTCCTGAGAGGAGAAGGTGGCCCAGGCCCGCCAGCTGGTGTGCAGGGGGCCCGGCCAACTCAGCCCCTCCTGGAGCCCAGCCTGCCCATAGTTCCCTCTCATCTCCGGGGAGTTCCCAAGGAGTCTGGAAGCCTGGGGGCGGTGAGGGTGGACAGGAAGGCCCAGATCGCTGTTGGTCAGGGCCAGGGCTCAGGCTGGCACTTGAGGAAGGTGAGGAGGGCGTGTGGGTCTGCCCTGCTCGCTGGCTCCAGCCTGAGCTGGATGTGGGCTGCTGGGCACTGAGGAGAAGTCAGGGGCGGGGGGCAATGATGGCTGTGACTGAGGGCTTGACTATGGCTCAGGGGAGGCGACAAGTGGAGAGGGCACGCCTGGGATGTTTCCTGCCGCACGCGGGGGCTCCAAGAGCAAAGGGGAGCCAGTGGGACCCCTGTTCCGACTGCTGGAGCAGTCAGGCCTTTGCTCCTGCAGGAATCGGGGAGAAGGGAAGGAGGCCGGCTTTCCCTGCCCGGCAGGCAAGTGTTTAGAGTGTCGGAACAAAGTGATGGGCGGCCTAAATCATCGCCGCTGCCCCAGCCTCCCCTCAGCCCTGGAAGTGATTTAAGGGGGCGCTCTGTGGACCTGAGAGCTGAACGTGGCTCCCTGAGCCTCTTGGTGGGTCCGCCATGTGCCCCAGGCCTCTGGCACACAGTGGTGACGCACAGGTGTCCTGGGTTCAAATCCTGGACCTACCATCGTCTGGCTCCTACATCCCCAGCAAGGTGACCACACTGCCCCAGTCTGTCCACCTGTAAATAGAGGAGGGTGACGACGGCTGCTGGGACTCCCGAGAGTGCCAGGGGAGCTGGTGCCCGTGGTGCCAGCGTGTGCGTGTGGCCCAAGTGCTGGCTTTGCCGCTCTCAGCACAGCCTGGCGTCCAGGCACCTGGTGCCTGTGGCAGCTCCCGCCCTCCCGAGGACGGTGAGTGTGGAGTCTCAGCCCCGGGGGGGTGCTCAGGGAGAATCTAGGGGTGCTCACCCACGGGCCTCACATCTCAGGGGAGGCTGGCTGGAACACAGATACCTTCCAAGTGCTGAAGTTCCAGTTTTTCACAGGGTGCAACTGGGGCATCAATTTACAAGCTCATCCAAAGGCTTTTTCTCCGCCTCCTCCTTCACCTTTTAAATATTTAATCTGAGGAATGCTGGCCTTGGAGGGTTTGCGGAGGGCTTGTCCAGAATCCAGGTGACGGCTTTCCGGAGGGCGCTGCAGACCTGTGGCCCAGAAACACCCGCCGCGCGAGGGCCGCCCCCACAGCCTCCGCATCCGGCGCCTCCCAGACCACTGTCCACTCAGCGTTCCCTCTAACTCAGCTCTCTCTGAAATTAGGTGTACTATTTAAACAAGAACAAATCTGTCTGTCGATGCCTGGTACAGAGGGAGATCCCTGGCGGCCCAGGGGCTGGCTCCAGACTCCCACTGCAGTGGGGCCGGGTTCGACCCTGGGCCGTGGCATTAACGCCACACGCGGCAACTAAGAGCCCCTGTGAAAAACAGTGACGGTCCTGTGTGCGGCAACTAAGCCCTGGCAGTCCAATAAACGAGTATTAAAAATGTATGTATAGAAAGCCATTCTCTCTCAGCAAATGTAAGGCTATATAAAATTCACTCTTTCAATAATATACACAGGAATGGATGAATGAATCGTATATGTATTCTTGAATGGATAGTCACTTAGTCATGTCTGACTCTTGCGACCCTGTGGACTGTAGCCTGCCAGGCTCCGCTGTCCATGGGATTTCCCAGACAAGAATACTGGAGTGGGTTGCCATGCCCTCCTCCAGGGGATCTTCCCAACCCAGGCATCAAACCCAGGTCTCCTGCATTGCAAGTGGATTCTTTACCAGCTGAGCCACCAGGGAAGCCCACACATCCACATATGCTGAAAGACACGAGTAAATGTATGCCTAGATAATTTTAATGTTATGTATTGCTTGTATGTTACACATTAAAACATGTGAATATGTTAAGATAAGGCTGAGCACTGAAGAACTAATGCTTTCAAATTGTGATGTTGGAGACCCTTGAGAGTCCTTTGGACTGCAAGGAGATCAAACCAGTTAATCCTAAAGGAAATCCTTCCTGAATATTCATTGGAAGGACGGATGCTGAAGCTAAAGCTCCAATACTTTGGCCAGCTGATGTGAAGAACTGACTCACTGGAAAAGACCTTAATGCTGGGGAAGATCGAGGGCAAGAGGAGAAGGGAGCAACAGAGGATGAGATGGTTGGATGGCATCATCAACTCAATGGGCACGAGTCTGAACAAACTCCAGGAGATAGTAGAGGACAGAGGAGCCTGGTGTGCTGCAGTCCATGGGGCCACAAAGAGCTGGACATGACTTAGCAACTGAATGACAGCAACAAAAATGTTAAGATTACTAAGACCTATAACGTTTCTCTGTATTCTGTTTAGCTGCATGTATGAGCACAGCGCTCTTGTCTGCCCCATTCTGGGGATAAGATGGAGAGGTGGAGTTGGGTTCGCCCACGTGGGGTTTGCATGCTGGTGGGAAGGTAACCACCACCACGCCTTAGAAAGCATCACTACGAACAAAGCTAGTGGAGGTGATGGAATTCCAGTTGAGCTATTTCAAATCCTGAAAGATGATGCTGTGAAAGTGCTGCACTCAATATGCCAGCAAATTTGGAAAACTCAGCAGTGGCCACAGGACTGGAAAAGGTCCGTTTTCATTCCAATCCCAAAGAAAGGCAATGCCAAAGAATGCTCAAACTACCGCACAATTGCACTCATCTCACATGCTAGTAAAGTGATGCTCAAAATTCTCCAAGCCAGGCTTCAGCAATATGTGAACCGTGAACTTCCTGATGTTCAAACTGGTTTTAGAAAAGGCAGAGGAACCAGAGATCAAATTGCCAACATCTGCTGGATCATCGAAAATGCAAGAGAGTTCCAGAAAAACATCTATTTCTGCTTTATTGACTGCCAAAGCCTTTGACTGTGTGGATCACAATAAACTGTGGAAAATTCGGAAAGAGATGGGAATACCAGACC
>SJYQ01001176.1:489588-544719 GCA_006410935.1 Redunca redunca
GGACTGTGTGCAGGGGTGGGGCGGGGGGTGGGCTGTGTGCAGGGGTGGTGGAGGTGGGCCTGGGGCCACTGTGTCCCCCCTGGTGTGCCGTGCTGGATGAAAAGGAGAGAAGGCTGTGCCTTTGGAGGCACGGTGGCTGCAGGGTTCTGCCCCGTCAGGAAGGCGAGGCCCACCTGGTCTCGGGACGGGCGACAGGCCTGTGTTGGAGCTGCCGGGGGCTGCTGCCTCCATTCTGCAATGAGTCACCTTTAACCCACTTAGCGCTGGGAGTGAATAGGTTAAATCATAAATCCAAACCAGAGGTCCACATGCATTAGGGTGTGGCATAACAGAATTATCCAACAGTTATTGAAAAGGACAATATGACGACCCTGGTCCGAGAAATCTGTTTTAATTCCTTTGAAAGTGAAAGTGTGAAAGTGTCAGTTGACTCTGCGACCCCATGGACTGTGAGCCACCAAGCTGCTCTGTCCATGGAATTCTCTAGGGGATCTTCCCAACCCAGGAGTGGTACAGAAGTCTTGCACGTTGCAGGCAGATTCTTCACTGTCTGAGCCATGAGGGAAGCCCTTAATTCCTTCAACTCTCTCAAAAACAACCCAAGAAATGAGCTGTTATCACCATTTTCCAGGTGAGAAAACGGAGGCCACAGTGGCTTGGTGGTGAGGTGCAGAGGTGCGGGTCGGGTGCAGGCGGCCTTGCCCCAGAGCCTGCCCTCGAGGCCCTTTGGGTGGATCCTCGTGGGCTGGAGAGAGATGTGCCCACGTAAAGGCCCAGGTGTCCTGTTCTCCTGCCCCTGAAAGGACCTGGAAGGTGAAAGAGAAGATCCCCGCCAGACAGCTGACAAGAATTCAGGAACGGGAGGAGGCTTTTAGAAGCGTTCCTGGCATCAAGGAGGATCAGCTGCCACTCCGCCCCTGAAACTTCTCACTTATTAACACGGTGCCTCCCAGGAGGCAGGGGGGAAAGTGGCTCTTCTTCTCCGTGAGGCTGGAGAGCCTGCACGGACCCCAGGGGTGCCATGACGTCAAAACAGAGAAAAACAGGAATCAGATTAAATGAGAGTGAAACCGAGTCCCCAAGGCGCAGACATCTAGGTCCTCAGACAAGTGAATAAAGGTCTCTGTCCCTGGTTTGTGCCGGCTGTGCTGGGAGCCCCTGTGATGGAGCGAAAGCATCTCTGTGGAGTCTGAGACTAGGACGGGCTCGGCCCCGAACGGGACGGAGGCCCCCGAGACCTAGAGTGCGCTCAGCCGAGGATGGGTGGAGGCCCTGAGGGTGCGCTCGGCCATGGACGGGACAGAGGCCCCGAGGCTGCGCTCGGCCACGGACGGGACGGAGGCCCTGGCTTTGCTGGCTGGGCTCCAGGCGGCACCGACAGGTGATGACCTAGTGGCCCCAGGCCGCGCATCCAGATGGGCAGCGCACCGGTTTGGGGGCGTCGCTCTCCTGGGCCCTCCTTCATGGCCCCGTCTGCTCTGTGACTCTGGGTCACAGCAATACTGATGTGTTAGTGGGACCCTCAAATCCACTCCCCCAGTGTCCACTGAGCCTCTTCCACCCTCAGTGGCTGGAGGCCCCATGCCTGACAGCTGTCCAGCGACCCCTCCCCCAGGCCTTTCCTCTAGCTCCTACCCTGAACCCCCAAGCCTGGAAGGACAGGGGTCTGCTTATTCACAGCGGTCCCTGGTTCGTAGTCACTGTAGGTCCCTTTCTTTGGCCACAGTTCGTGGCTGACTGTCAGATGGTGTAGAACCTCAGAAACCAGCTGGGAACTCCCTGGACCAGATAGCGCAGCACCTACTGATCTGATGTTGCAACAGTTTCATCTTTTCTCGCTGGAAGTCTTCACTTACTGAGACATTGACAGGATTTCTTGCAGTCAACAGCATCTCTGAGTGCTTCTCAAACTCCTCTGAGGATAAGAATTTTCTGAGCAATCTGTTCAGTGGAAGGACTTCTGGGCCCCCACAGACGGTAGATTGGCTGGGTACACACAGCTCAGGCCCCAGGGGACCAGCTGCAGGAGGCCCTGTGAGCAGGGGTGCCCCCACCCTTCCACCTGCCTGCTCCCTGCTGTGGAAACAAGGCCACAGGCTTAGAACTTACAGAAATACGACGTTTACTTACACCATGATGGACCATGCCTCCCTAAATCCACCTCAGAATGTGACCTTCTTTGGAAATAGATGTAATTAGCTAGGATGCGGGCCCATGGGAGCAGGGTCCTTTAGCTCACGGTCTCACGGGGAGGAGGAGCCCAGGGGGCAGTGGAGCAGAGGTGGGAGCGATGCCCCGTAAGCCAAGGCCTGCTGGCCACCCCTGGGGTGAGGAGGGGTCTGGGGGGACTCTCCGTCAGCAGCTCCAGGAGAAGCCAGCCCTGCCCACAGCTGGACTCCAGCCTGGTGACCTCCTGGCTGTGACAGTAGGCATTTCTATCAAGACTCCCAAGCTGAGGTCACTTGTTACGACAACCCTGGGGCACGAACGCAGCCGTCTACTGAAATGCCACCTTCAGAGGGAATAAGGGAAGAATTCACCTCCCCTATTGAGCAGAAAACTGCTCAAAGTTGTCTCTTAACAGATTATTTTTCATGAGGACAGTGAGGGCCGCCAACCCTGCACACTCGCCCACCCGCCACCAGAACTTCCCAGGAATTGTTTTGTGGTCCGGAAGGAAGAGGAACCCTGGTGTTCACAGGCAAACATCCGTGGAGTTCGGCTGGAAAGCAGTTCACACAGACATGTTGAGAATAGCGGCCTCTTGGCACACCGTCATCATGGTGAATGCTCACTTGAAAAGAGATTCACGTGTCCCTCTGGAGAGCAAGAGGGCCTGCAGACAAGGAAAGCATCCATCAGAAAGGACTTGCAGATCCCTTGAAGAGGGAGGGTGCTGGCGTTCACTCGGGTCTGAACCTTTTGTTTCTAGACTGTGGGGTGTGAGGGCCCTCTGATGGGGCTGGTTCCCCCTCCACCCCTACCCTGCTCGCTCCCCTTCCTCAGAGAGAACCGACTGCAGGGACGCCCTTCTCCCAGACACTCACAACTTCACTCATCATGTCAATGTATGGCAAAACCAATACAGTATTGTAAAGTAAACTAAAGTTAAAAAAAGAAAGAAAGAAAGAAAGTAAAACGTGCCCCTAGCCGTCTGTCCTTCCTTTTTGATCGCTTAAGGGTGGGAGACCTGCCCCCAGCAGGCTGGAGCAGCGAGGGTGTGCAGGTCCCCCAGAGGCCCGGGCCCTCCCCGACAACCCTGTACTCAGCTTGCAGGGACGTGGGCCTGAGATTCTGTCCACCCCACCCGGGACTTCCACGTTGCATCAGAGTACTTGTTATTTGCATCGCAAATGCAGCATGGAGATCTCCTTCTCCTTCTTGGTGTCTAGGATATTTTCAAAACTGTTTATGTTAAATATTAATAACAGCCTCACTAGGGTTTTTGCCTTGTGCTGGAGCTGCAATTTCTCTGCTATTTAGGCTAATTAACGTACTATGCTTCAGTCCGTAAACCAAAAGCTGCGCTTTCATGATTCTCCTGAGCCTGCTACGAATGTCTTTATAGAAGGAAATACTTCTCTCCTGGGGCTTCTCTGTTGGCTCAGATGGTAAAGAATCTGCCTGCAGTGCAGGAGACCCAGGTTCAATCCCTGGATCAGGAAGATCCTCTGGAGAAGGGAATGGCTACCCACTCCAGTACCCTTGCCTGGAGAACCCCGTGGACAGGGGAACCTTGTGGGCTGCAGTCGATGGGGTTGCTAGGAGTCAGACATGGCTGAGTGACCAACAGCGCAGACCCCTCCCGTGGGAGTGGAGGGTGGCAGCGAGACTCTGCACGTGGGAAGTCACCTCTCACACCCCACGGCGTGCAATCTGGGTCCTGACCCAGCCGCAGAGACGCTGGGGCCCTGTGAGCCCACAGTGTGTCCCTTCTCACAGGGGCAGTGCTAGGCACCCATTCTAATCAGGGCGCCTTTTCTGAATTACCCCTTTCAGGCCACAGCTCTGATGTTCCCAGAATCATGGTTTCTCTGCCCGCCCGTGCAATCACTGAAACAAGACCATCACATCTTCCGGGAGAGCCCAGGGGAGCCCACCCTCCTGTTAGGACGGGTGCAGCCCCGGGCGTCCTGGCTCTGGCAGGTGGTGCCTCCTGCCTGGGCTGCGAGTCTTGGTGACAGATAAGCGCATAAGCAGTGGGAGCTGTCCCCACAACCCGGGCCAGCAACCCCTCCCTGCACCCTCGTCAGCAGCGGAAGAGGAGGCTGGCTGAGCAGCGCTGCCTGCTTCTGGCCGAGGGGAGTCAGACCCTAGCTCAAGGTGCCCTGATGACGGTGCCCTGCAGAGGGCCCTTCACCCTGTCCAGTGCTGGCCAGCTGTGCGGCCTCCTTCCCCGGTCCTCGTCCAAACCAGGACGGGGTTCACTCGACTCAGAGGGGCCCTTCACCCTGTCCAGTGCTGGCCAGCTGTGCGGCCTCCTTCCCCGGTCCTCGTCCAAACCAGGACGGGCTTCACTCGACTCAGAGGGGCCCTTCTCCTTTGCATGAGCACACATTCCGGGGAGGGGCACCCCGCTTACCTGCTGCATGGGCACGCTCCCTCTCTGCCTCTGGAGCGCAGTCTCAGCAGGAATCGTACGCGTTGTTCTTTTACGTTCCCCTCTGGGCTCTGCCCTCGGCTCTCCCTGCTGCCCGCCGCTGTGGTCCTGCCCTTCCTGGCACCTGCTTTCAGACTCAGAGGACGGCAGGCAGAAGCTGCCCCTGAGCGACCCTGTGCGTCCGCCCTCACGTGCGCTGAGCCCCAGCATCCGCACAGCTCCCTGGGGCCCTTGGTGTGCCCATGCAGGACTCAGCCACTGCCCCTGTGTCTCCGGAGCTGCTGTGGCTCCCCAGCCCTGAAGCCACCTCCTTCGGCCTGTGGAACCTTCCCTCCACACAGGGGAGGGGCCGTCACCCTCGGGCTCTGCGACGGTCCTGCGGGCAGTGGGCTGGGCTCCTCCCGGGAGGTGGGGGGTCCCCTGACCCTGAGCAGCTTCTCCTCCGCGGGCGTCCTGGCCAGCTCTGCCCCCCTGGTCTCCATGCTCCGGGCTGCAGGTCTGCGTCTGGGGCGGCTGAGCACTCTGCCTCTTTGTGGAGTGGGTGCCTAAGGCGGCAGACTTTAGTTCTGAAGTTCGGCTGCAGCCTTGTCTCCCATCTCGTTTGCTCCTCTCTTCGGGGCCTTGCCAGCCCAGCAGTCAGGAGCTGGTGCCCCTGAGTCTCCCCTGGACTCTGGGTGTGTTCATCTGTGTATCTGCTCATGTGGCACCAAGAACAGGGCGCCCGCCACCAAGAAAGAAACGCAGCACCTCAGGCAGCTGGACAGTGAGAAGTGCAAACCCCACGTGGGGCCCTGCTCTGATGACGAGCGCCCACGTCGAGAGAGACAGAGAGACAGACAGACAGACAGAGTCAGAGGTGACAGAGTCACAGGCGGGGCACTGCTCACACCCCAGCCGACACCCTCTCCAGCAGGGAAGACACACGCAGCCAAGTCCACCCCCGTTCTTGACTCATACAACTGGTAAAATAAAATGCAGTGGTTGTTTTAAATCCCAGAGTTTTAAGATGGTTTCTCATGAAGCAATAAATAATTAAAATACATATACTCACAATGGCCACAGACAGTTGACATTTGAAAATAATTATCGGCATGTCCCCTGCTTTATCCATTTATCCAGGGGAATATTTTTCAGTTCTAAGCAGTAACTGTTTCAGAAAGAAACACTTCAGAGGCAAGTGTTCAGCTCCTTAGAGGGAGATAAATACACGGTAAAGGATGCAAAATGCTGCCTGTCGGAACCATCACTTCCCAGAGCTGAGAAACCATCAGAGGTCATCTAACAGTTATCACGTTGGGTCTTGTGGGACTCNCACCCTCGTCAGCAGCGGAAGAGGAGGCTGGCTGAGCAGCGCTGCCTGCTTCTGGCCGAGGGGAGTCAGACCCTAGCTCAAGGTGCCCTGATGACGGTGCCCTGCAGAGGGGCCCTTCACCCTGTCCAGTGCTGGCCAGCTGTGCGGCCTCCTTCCCCGGTCCTCGTCCAAACCAGGACGGGCTTCACTCGACTCAGAGGGGCCCTTCACCCTGTCCAGTGCTGGCCAGCTGTGCGGCCTCCTTCCCCGGTCCTCGTCCAAACCAGGACGGGGTTCACTCGACTCAGAGGGGCCCTTCTCCTTTGTATGAGCACACATTCCGGGGAGGGGCACCCCGCTTACCTGCTGCATGGGCACGCTCCCTCTCTGCCTCTGGAGCGCAGTCTCAGCAGGAATCGTACGCGTTGTTGTTCTTTTACGTTCCCCTCTGGGCTCTGCCCTCGGCTCTCCCTGCTGCCCGCCGCTGTGGTCCTGCCCTTCCTGGCACCTGCTTTCAGACTCAGAGGACGGCAGGCAGAAGCTGCCCCTGAGCGACCCTGTGCGTCCGCCCTCACGTGCGCTGAGCCCCAGCATCCGCACAGCTCCCTGGGGCCCTTGGTGTGCCCATGCAGGACTCAGCCACTGCCCCTGTGTCTCCGGAGCTGCTGTGGCTCCCCAGCCCTGAAGCCACCTCCCTTGGCCTGTGGAACCTTCCCTCCACACAGGGGAGGGGCCGTCACCCTCGGGCTCTGCAACGGTCCTGCGGGCAGTGGGCTGGGCTCCTCCCGGGAGGTGGGGGGTCCCCTGACCCTGAGCAGCTTCTCCTCCGCGGGCGTCCTGGCCAGCTCTGCCCCCCTGGTCTCCATGCTCCGGGCTGCAGGTCTGCGTCTGGGGCGGCTGAGCACTCTGCCTCTTTGTGGAGTGGGTGCCTAAGGCGGCAGACTTTAGTTCTGAAGTTCGGCTGCAGCCTTGTCTCCCATCTCGTTTGCTCCTCTCTTCGGGGCCTTGCCAGCCCAGCAGTCAGGAGCTGGTGCCCCTGAGTCTCCCCTGGACTCTGGGTGTGTTCATCTGTGTATCTGCTCATGTGGCACCAAGAACAGGGCGCCCGCCACCAAGAAAGAAACGCAGCACCTCAGGCAGCTGGACAGTGAGAAGTGCAAACCCCATGTGGGGCCCTGCTCTGATGACGAGCGCCCACGTTGTGAGAGACAGACAGACAGACAGACAGACAGAGTCAGAGGTGACAGAGTCACAGGCGGGGCACTGCTCACACCCCAGCCGTCACCCTCTCCAGCAGGGAAGACACACGCAGCCAAGTCCACCCCCGTTCTTGACTCATACAACTGGTAAAATAAAATGCAGTGGTTGTTTTAAATCCCAGAGTTTTAAGATGGTTTCTCATGAAGCAATAAATAATTAAAATACATATACTCACAATGGCCACAGACAGTTGACATTTGAAAATAATTATCGGCATGTCCCCTGCTTTATCCATTTATCCAGGGGAATATTTTTCAGTTCTAAGCAGTAACTGTTTCAGAAAGAAACACTTCAGAGGCAAGTGTTCAGCTCCTTAGAGGGAGATAAATACACGGTAAAGGATGCAAAATGCTGCCTGTCGGAACCATCACTTCCCAGAGCTGAGAAACCATCAGAGGTCATCTAACAGTTATCACGTTGGGTCTTGTGGGACTCCCAAGTCGACCAGAAGTGTGGGGGCGACCTCTCCCCCCTACCCTCCTGACTCCCGTGGAGCTGGGTCCCACCTCCATTCCTCTCATCCCCTACAGCCCATGAGAGGCTTTGTGTTTAAGTGGTTCTAGGTAAAACTTTGAAAACCACTAACCTCGGTGCCCATACTTCCTGGTTAAGTGCATTATACTCTAGATGGAAAACAAGACTCGCCCTAGTGTGAAACCCCAACAGGATGCGTGACTCGCAGCGTGGAGGCTCTTCCCTGTGACCACTGTGACCGGCGGTGGGCGTGCACAGCCCTGGGAACTGGAGGCCAGGCTCTCACACAGCCAGCTGCTCTCGGCCAGCGTCAGGGGACTCCCCTCGTCTTGTCTTGTGGAAGCTGTCCAGACATGAGGGTAAAGGAGCATTCAGAGATGCCCATGACCATGGGTCCAGAACTGTGGTTTGGCTAATCTGAACTCACGTGATGCTCTGCGAGAGCGCCTGGCTAAGTGTGGCCTGCATCCGTGTCGCTTTAAAGGAGACAGGTCTAGCAGAGGGTCCATGATGAGTTAAGGAGCGTGAGAGGTTACTGCTGTACTCAGGGAAATGCTGTGCAGACATAGACGTGTTACTAATGAGTCCTCAGGAACGCTGTCCGAGCATCAGGAATGCTGAGACGGGGCCTCCCAGTGGGGCAGGCAGCTTCATCTGAGGCCGGAGCTGACAACAGCTGCAGCTTTATTCTCCAGTACCTGCCCACGGCCCCTGAACCAAACTCACTCAGCTGTTCTCTCTTGGGGGACCAGGGGAAGCCCATCGCAGGGTCCCTTCCAGACTCTAGGACCCAGACCCTCATCATGGCGGGTCTGACATCCTGACATGAACTTGCATCTGAGCGCCTCCCGCTAAATGCCTGAAGGGAGGGTCTTTGGGGCTCCAGCGATTTGTCCAAGGAAAGAAAGTTCCCTGAAGAGGATAGCGGTCCATGAAGACAAACCAGCGCGCGAAGAGGAACTGAAACGCGGTAAATGTAGGTGCCCGAGCGCACGCCACGATTCAGCTTCCAGAGGCTGGGCTCTGCTCCGCGGCAACGATGATCCCTTCTCAGCACGAGGCACGAGAGACACACTGGCGACTCAGCCGATCTACGGACCAAGTTTGAGGACAGGCTCGTGTTCCGGCTTCAGCATTTTCCGGGACCACAAACATTCCGGTTAGTGCACAAAAGCCGACTTTCAGTTGAATGAGTCTGTGAATAGTTTCCGTGTTTTGTAGTTTTATGCTGACATTAGTCTGCTGCATTATCAGTAAAATAATAAATAAAGGGATTTTAGAAATTGCTGAAGTTATGAAATTGAGTCTGAGTCCTTAGGGAAATAAATTGGGTTGCATCCAGCAATTTAAAGATGATCGATAGTTAATTTCAAGGGCATATTTGATCAATTTCACTCAAGTGGGCTCTGATAAAATATGCAATATTATTCAGTGTTTCCCAGCTTTTGCATAAACTCTGTTTATGTTTAAGTCTTCAATAGCTACATTTGTCTTAATTACTTCTCATAAATGATAATTAGTTATATTTTAATATTTATCTTTACATTTGAAATGTCTCATCTCAATTGCTGGTAGGTAGAAAACAACCTCCCTTTACTTTTCAAGCCCATATTTTCCAAGAAATCAACTGAAGTAACTTGAGTCATCAGTCTCAATTTACTTGAAAAAACTTTAAAAGCAAAAGCAAAAAGTCCTAGACATTGTTTTTCACATTAATTTGCATGTAAATGATACTATCAGTTTATCACTTATTGTTTAGAGAAGGGGAAGCTTATAAAAGCAAAAGGAAGTTTAAATCAAAGTCAGTAAGCTCCTCGTCTAAAGCCTTCCAGCATTTATAACCAAAACCCCTCCCTGGAGCTTGATTAGAGCACCTGCTCTTGGGGCCGCCTCCCAGGGCCCCTCGGAGCTTTCCTGGCACCTGGAGCATCTCTGTCCTTTGTTTCGGAAACTGCGGATTCTTAGTCACCTGGGTGGTTTCGGGCTCATGGAGGCAGTTGGAGTGTTGTTGCAGCGTGTCACCTCTGAGACCGCAAGCTGCATCCTGGAGCCCAGGAAGTTCATGCTGGAGCCCGTGGGGCTGGCGGTCCGTGGGTGGAGGGGTCAGGAGCCCTGCTGGAGGCTGACCTGACCTCCTTGCTCAAGTCTGAAGATGGGCAGGCGTCAGACAGTGGCTGACCCGGTAGTGCTGGCTGAGGTTACTGAGCGCTCCCTTCGCGTCATCGCTCAGTATCTAGCCATCATCCCCCTCAGCACAGCTGGGGGAAGGGGTGGGATCCCCACCTGGGAGGGAGGGGGGATGTGAGCGCACAGGGCCTGCAGGCCTCGGGGCCAGCTGTGGTCCAAGCCTGCCACTCCCCGAAGCAGCCTGGTGAGCATTGCAGGTGAGCCACTGGGGGTGGGGCAGCTGGGGCCCTGAGGCTCGGCACTCATGGGGGCTTGCGTGACCCCACGTTTCTCACAAGTGATGCTCACACAAGCATCAGGATGGAAATCGGCTGTCGCCACCGTTGGGACTTCCCACCCTGGAACCTGCAGAGCCCGCGGCTGACACCCGACTGTGCTGGTGCGGAAGACCCTGCCTCTCCCGAGCTCCCCATGGAGCCACCTGCGGTGAACCAGGCCCCCCAGCCAGGCCTGGAGCACAGCCAGGCCCTGAAATGGCCCTCCTGCCACGGGCACACTTGACCAGAGCCAGACGCCACTCACCTGGGCACTTTCCGCAGCAGTGGGCCACGGGCACGCTCCTGAGACCCGGTGCTGGGGGCCAGGAGGGTGATCACCCGGGCACTTTCCGCAGCAGTGGGTCCACGGGCACGCTCCTGAGACCCGGTGCTGGGGGCCAGGAGGGTGATCACCTGGGACCATCAGCATTTCTGAGCAAGGGCCAGGCCAGCCCCTGTGCAGGAGTGGGAGAGACAGATGGGGCGCTGGCAGTGAGCGCCCAGCGGGGAGAGCAGCCGCTATAGATCAGACGTGTCTGCTCACCTGAGGGGGGTGCAGGGGGCAACGATGGAGGCTGGGGACAGGGCTGGAGGCGGGGAGCCGCCGCCAGGGGGAGAGCGCGATTCAGGGCTTGTTCCCTCAAACGTGGCTGGCGCGGGTGCCAGACCTGCTCTCGGTAACGCACAGCCTCATCTGGTTGGCTGCCTCCAGGCTCACACAGATCTGTCCACGCAGGGGACTGGCTGGCAGGACCTGTGGGTCAGAGCCCCACCCTGGCTGAGCGGGAGGTTGGGGGGCAGAGAATGCTCAGGGGTGGGGGAGGGGCGTGTTTCAGAAGTTTCATCTGGTAGCGAAATTGCATCATTTGTTTGAAAACCCCATTTTTATTCATAATTCATCTGCTGTTTCTGGGCACCCACCCTGCTTCCCAGATGAGCAAATGTTTTGCGAGCAGTCTCCATCTGAACTGGGTTCTGCGTGGCCCCTGGGGAGTTACTCCTCACAAGGTGGGACAGCTGGGGCCAAGGAGTCCGCACGCTCCCAGCCTCCGTGAGGAATCCTCAGAGAGGAGGGGCCAGCTGTGGGGTCTCCAGCTCAGGCCTCCTGCCCCCAGCAGGGTGAAGAGGCCCCTCAGATCCCGAGTGGGACTGACCCTAAGTACCGACCCCTCACTTGGCAAAGAGACCTCAGCTCTTCACCCCAGTGGTCTTCTGGCTCCAAGGCTGGCAAGCTCGCCTTCCCGCCACCCTCAGGAGGCCCTGCCACACCCTGAGTCTCTGTATACTGGAGCTGTGCCTGCCCGAGTGTGTGTCTGGAGTGTGCGTGCATGATGTGGGTGACCTGAGCATGTAAATGTGAGAGCACACATGTGCGCCATGTATTTGGGTGTGTGTTGTGTGTGGGGGTGGGGGGTTGTGTGTGCATGTGTATGTGCGTGTGTTGCGTGTGCGTGTGTTGTGTGTGCGTGTGTGTGTGGGGGTTGTGTGTGCATGTGTGTGTGTGTGTGTCTCCCCACCAGAAGGGAAGTTCTAAGATGGACAACAGGACTTCCATTAAGGCATCGCCAGTCTTGCTCAGCATGACTGCAGATAGGAGGCATTCGTTATTTACAATATAATGCCTTCTGCAGAAAGTCTTACTTTCATGATGTCTGGATTTATGTTCAGAAAACATGAAAATTGTTGGTTGCCAAGGAAACTACTTTTTGAAAATCATCAATAAAAGCTAATAACCAAAGATGATAGTCTTTGTTTGGATGGAAAATTACCCCCTTCCTCAAACTGAGGGAAACACACACACACATGTGTATGCATACACAAGTGTACACACACACACACACACACACACTCATACACCACAGACAGGGTTGCATACGTGTACAAAGCTACCAACGAAATCTCCTGTCTTTTTTCAAACTGTATTAAAATACGATATAAGCCAGGAGGTAGTAAAGAAAACGGCACAGAATAGGAGTGAGGGCTCTTGCCCCGAATCGCTCCACGAGTGAAAAGTGTGAGTCGCTCAGTCGTGTCCGACTCTTTATGACCCATGGACTGTAGCCTACCAGGCTCCTCCGTCCATGCGATTTCCCAGGCAAGAATACTGGAGTGGATTGCTATGTCTTTCTCCAGGGGATCTTCCTGACCCAGGAATAGAGCCCAGGTCTCTGGAATTTCAGGTGGATTCTTTACCATCTGAGTCACCAGAAAAGCTCTATATGCTGCCTCTTTGCCATTTGAACCCCCAGACTTCACATAAGTGGGCAAACACGGCACAATCCCACTAAAATGCAGCTCACTGCAAACACCAGCAAGACTGTTTTGTGTGAATTAACTATTTGACTCTGAAGTTGACATGGAAATGCAACCCCACTCCAGTACCCTCGCCTGGAAAATCCCATGGATGGATGAGCCTGGTGGGCTGCAGTCCATGGCGTCTCGAAGTCGGACATGACTGAGTGACTTTGCTTTCACCTTTTGCTTTCATGCATTGGAGAAGGAAGTGGCAACCCACTCCAGTGTTCCTGCCTGGAGAATCCCAGGCACAGGGGGAGCCTGGTGGGCTGCCGTCTATGGGGTCGCACAGAGTTGGACACCACTGAAGCGACTTAGCAATAGAAATGAAGAAAGTAAATACGGCTTAAAGATCTGAGGTATTTACATTGCCGAATGCTGTGTGTTTAGTTGGGTCTGAGTCTCTGAGACCCCATGGGCTACAGCCCGCCAGGCTTCTCTGTCCATAGGCTTTTCCAGGCAAGAATGCTGGAGTGTGGCGACGTTTCCTTCCCCAGGGGATCTTCCTGACCCAGGGATGGAGCCCATGGCCCCTGCACTGACAGGCGGGTTCTTCACCAACAGAGCCACCTGGACATTAAGACCCATCACAGAGCAAGAGCTGTGAAGACTGTGTGGAGTAGACACGTGGTCAGACATTTCTGTGGATGGAAATGCTGACAGGGCCCAGATACAGACGTCAGCTTAGTTACTCAGCTGATTTATAGCAAGGGTGAAACTGCAGAGGAGACAGATAAAGGGCTGGTCATTTTCCGTAGTAACGATGGATCCAAGCATATCTCCAATATTGGCCCCTACTTCATACTGCCCACAGAAAAACAATCATAGGCCCCAGGCAGACCTGAAATTTAACTGTGAAAGATGAGAGAGTAAAGCTTTTGGAAGGTAACATTGGGAAAATCTTCAAGGGTATTGAGTAAGCAAAGGTTTCCCAAAATGAAACAACAGACATTTCCTCTCAAGGAGAAACCTGATAAATTTAGACTACACTGAAATAAAACCTTTCACTGTCAAAAAACTCCACTAAGAAAATGGAAAATCTTGTAAAGTAATTAGCCTCCAATTAAAATAAATTAATTTAAAAAAAAGAAAATGGAAAATCAGGCTGCAGTGTAGTGGGAGATGGTTACATTCATATGATATGAAAAGTACCTCATGTTTACAATAAAGCAACAGCTCCTACAAGTCAGGAAGAAAAATATGGGTCAAGCAATTAAAAACTGGGCCAGGTACATTACAAAATCTGATTATCCAAATTGACACTGATAAAACAAAACTGGCATTGAACGTGAAAAAGTGTTCAAAGCTAATACTCATCAGGAGATGCAAATTAGAGCCACTGGGACAGCAAGCACCCCGGGAGGAGGGCTGCGGGTACAGAGTCGGGATATCTGAGCCTCTAGGGGTCTCATCAAGTCCCGGCTGCTGTCACAGCTTTGCAGAGCAGTCTGGTGTTGCCTACCCTAGGGGCACCCTGCGAGTTTCCTCTTAGGTGTTCAGGGGATGGAGATGTGTGCGTTTGTTCCCCCAAGACATGCGTGGTCACACAGCCCCGCCCACACACCCTCAGACTGGGAACACCCCAAACGTCCACCGGCAGAAGGGCTGGAAGACTGCGCCACAGACAGGTAACTGGAGGCCCGACATCTAGAGGGGGGACAAGTGCCCTCCCAGCCTGGGTCTGCCTGCAACGCAGGAGACCCGGGCTTGATCCCCGGGTCGGGAAGATCCTCTGGAGGAGGGCAGTATTCTTGCCTGGAGAACCCCACGGACGGAGGAGCCTGGCGGGCTGCAGTCCGTGGGGCTGCAAAGAGTAGAATTCGAATGAGCGACTAACCCTCTCACTTTCACCCCCACTTTGACAGACAGACCCGCACACACAGTGTGCAACGAAGGAAGCCGGATTTAAAGCAGACAGGCTGTGAGTGGCGGCCGCGCAGTCCCTGACACACCCATCAGCAGGCGGGGGGTCACCGCCCCTCCCGCTGAGTCCCCGTGAACTGTGGACTGCTTCCTCCAAAAGCGGAATCAGCAGCGGTGACTGCCGGGGCCAGCCCGGAAGGACTGGCAGCGTCCGCCTTCCCCTTGGGACCCCTGCCCTCAGTTCCCTGCTGCCGCCTAACAAAACCCAGAGAACTTAGCAGGTGAAACAGCAGCCACCGCGAACACTCACGAATCAGGGGGTCCGGATTCAAGACAAGCAGAGTGACAGTGGCTTGTCTCCCCGGGAAGGCATCAGAGGCTGCTGCGGGTTGAATGGCGGAGGCCGGAGCAGCTGGGGCAGGCGACCAGCTATGACACAGCTTCTCTGCCCACATGCCTGGGCTGAGACGTTGGGAAGCTGGGCTCAGTGGGGCCTGGCATGAGAGGCCAGGTGGTCAGCCTTGCTGTAGCAGCGATAGAGAGCGGGACGACCTGTGGTCCCTTTTGCATAAAACCTGACATCGTGTAAAATGAATTGTGATGACCTGGATGGTGGTTACCAGGGACGAGGGGACGACTGGAGTGACCAGAACGGGTATGACCAGGTCTTCTGGACATGGGCAGGGTTTAATCTTGTGATCTGGATGCTGTAAGTGTAACCGCTTTTGAAAAGTCCTCACGCTTCATGCCCAAGTTCCTGCGTCCCTCCAGTCCACGGTATACGCTGTCATAAACCTCCCAGCAATAAGCACTGCTGCTCGGTTGGCACGTGGTGTGCGCTTGGCTCTGTGCTGGTGCTTCTCCGTGCCACCACGTTTCATCTTACGTGATTCCGTCAGAGACCGAGATTGCAGGCAGAAGGGTCTTGCCCAGGCTTTCTCAGAGCTTAGCGCCCCTGAGAGCCTGGCCAGTTCTGTTGGCCCTGAGCCCTGACCCTTGAGCATGGCTTACGCTGCCTTGAGGCTCCCCAGGTGGTCAAGACCCTGCCCGCCAGTGCAGAAGATGAGAGAGACGCAGCTTTGACCCTTGTTGGGAAGATGCCCTGGAGCAGGAGATGGAAGCCCGCCCGAGTCTTCTTGCCTAGAGAATGTCATGGACAGAGGAACCTGGCAGGCTACAGCCCATGGGGTTGCAAAGAGTTGGACATGACTGAAGTGACTTAGCACGCACGCACATATTGTTTTTAAAATGAGTCATTGCTCTAAGTTGCTAAAATTGCTCTAAGTCATTACATAAGGAAAAAGAAATCTAATAAAATGGAAAATGTATACCATCAAGTCTCAGCCTCATCAGAAATCAAAGAAATATAAATTCAAACCACAAGGAAATGGTTTTCTTATCATATTGGCAATAATTACGAACACGATATTGTTTGTATTTGGAAGGTTGATGGGGAAATTCTTATACCGTGCTAGCAGGTATGTAAATTGCTTCAAATATCTTGTGAATATTTGACAAATGGGTATTACATATTTAAATGTTCATAGCCTTTAACCCAACAATTCCAATTCTACTGATCTCTCCTAAGAATAATAGGGCAATTGCCCAAAATAGAGGCTGTAAGATCATTCATCATGACGCATTACAGTAGACACAGGAAAGAAAAAAGAAAAATAGGAAACGTGAAACAAAAAAAAAAGAAAAATACAGAAATGCAAAAAAAATTGAAACCTCTTGTGGACGGAAAACTCAAGCCGTTTGTATAAAGTTGGGGTTCAGGGGTGCAGCCTGTTTCCCTTCACGAGGATTCCCTCTGGTCCCAGATGCAGCCCCACTGAAGGGAAGGGTCTCCCCGGCAGGACTGCAGGGAGAAGCTCTGGGCTCTGAAGTGGGCCAGGGTGGGCCCTGCTGGGTGCTGTCCCCAGCCCTGGCTGCCCCGTGCTGCGCACCTGGCCTGCAGCCGCTCCGCTCCCCCAGCCCCCCTCCCCTCAGACCCCGGCTCCAGGTCGCCAGTCCTTCCGGAGGCTGCTCCAGCTCATCTGGGCCCCTGGGCCCATGTCGCTTCCAAAGGAGAGTCTGGCTTCCATGGCTCTTTCCCTCCCTGCTCACACTTCATGCAAGCATGCACCACCACGCAGCTGTGTGCACACTCACCTTCCCCACACACCTGCACATACTCGACACCCACACCAGTCGCACACACACCTCCACACGCACGTGCAGCCCACACTGGCGCAGCCGCACACGCCCATGACCCAGGCTCCCTGCGGGCCCTGCTCAGAGCCTGTGCGGTGGCACCGTCGCCTCGTAGCTTATTCCCAAGGATCAGTGCTTACCCTCTGTCTTGCTGACTGCGCCACACACTCAGGTTTGTTTTGGAGCAACTGCTCCTGAAGGCGTCAGAGCACCAGGCGCCCAGGAGGTCCTCAGAGACGAGGTGCCTGCAGACGTGTGGGTGATGGGCTGGCTGTGGGGTCAGACGACGGGCGGGCCTGCTGGCACCGGGTCCCCATCACTGAGTCCTGGGGGGCTGAGGGCGCTGGAGGAGGACCGGTAGGCCCCCTGCAGGCCCCCGAGGAACGGGAGGACAGTCGCCCAGCTGGGATGCAGCTGCAGGACCACGTCTTGGCGTGTGACCCCTGCCGTTGCCCAGGCCCCCACCCCGAATCAGGGAACCGAGACCCCGCGGGTGGCACAGCCATGAAGAGAAAATAGCAATAGGGTGGCGTGCTCCTGCCGCGCGGGTGTTACCTGGGCCCTTGGGAGGCACCATGGGTGGGTCCTGGGCACTCAGGATTCGCTTCTGTTTCAGTAATTTTTCTTAATTGTCTTCCAGTTGCTGAAGAACACAGCTTATCAAATAAGTTTCTAAAGAACCTCCTGACGGAGAAGGGAATGGCAACCCACTCCGGTGTTCTTGCCTGGAGAATCCCAGGGACAGAGGAGCCTGGGGGGCTGCCGTCTAAGGGGTCTCACAGAGTCGGACAGGACTAAAGTGCTTTAGCGGCAGCAGCAGAGAGCCTCCTGAAAGCATCGTCAACATTTGATTCTGATTGCCGTCACCCACCAGAAATGAGGCATCAAGCCCAGTGAAAGACGCCAGGTCTCACAGACACGTCTTCAGTGACTCTGAGCAGGCAGAAGCCAGGCCAGGAGGTGGGAGGGCACTGAGGCCCCCACCAAGCCCAGCGATGGGGCGGCTGCAGAGGGATGAGTCTCAGCAGCGCTGCCGCGTAAGCTTGGGCTTGTTAGGAGTGTGATCCTCACTCTGCCCTGAGAACAAGAGCAAGGGGAACAAAGGGAATATTGATGACTTTTTTGGCGCCTTTGGGGAACTGTGGTTGCAGGCCAACTTCCACCCTGGGACCTCGGGAAATGAGCGAATCTGGAGGGTCAGGAGACGCCATGAAGGTCAACATGCCAGGACAGAAGCCACGGGGCCACACTCTGCGCGTGCGCTCACTCTCTCAGTCGTGTCCGACTCTTTACAACCCCACGGACTGTGGCCCCCCAGGCTCCTCCATCCATGGGACTCTCCAGGCAAGAACACTGGAGTGTGTTGCCATGAATGGTCATTTTGATGCATTTCTGGAGGCTGAGCATGGACTAGGGAGAGACTGAAAAGCTCTGGGGCTAGAGCTTTGTGTGTGAGGGGGCCTGTTTTCATGGGTTTTACCTCCAGGAACCCCACCAGGTTCTCACAAAGAAAAGCCAAAGGGAAAAAAAATCTCCTTATCCCTCTGGTGGGGGTGGGGATGGAGGAGAAGTAACTGTTTAGAAATAGTCTCTTTAGAAATAGTCTCTATTTTGCATAGTTCTCTATGCAAAAATAGAAATGACTTCACTAAAGCCTTACTCCACATAGGGGAGGGCAGTCAACCTGTCCAACCTCTCCACCTTCCTGCCTCACCTAGGAGGCAAAAAAAAAAAAACAAAACCCAACCACCTCAAAAATGAGTAACTCCCCGAAACTTGTGAAAATCCAGTCCAGGGTCACAGGCCCAGTAAGGGACTGAATTTAATACAAGATTATAGAATACTTCCCTTCCTTTTCCCTCCCTGCGCTATCAGCAGGGCTCCAGCGTAAAACACAGATGACTACAGGAGAGCTGAAAGGCACAGGCTCTGTTTAAGAAGGAGTTCCTAGGGGAACCCACACGCAACAGGAGAGAAAACAGGACATTTGAAGCAGCAGATGTTAAGCACAACACTCATCAGGTGAATACCCAAGACTCCATCAGACAAGGTAGATGCCCGAAGGAATTAATGCGTTGGGAGGAGATCATTGCCCATGCAGAATGGCTCCAGACAGTTCAGGCAGCAGTTACCCACTGGTGCGTGAGCGGCTCGGCTGACCTTACAACGTGGACAGTGCAGAAAGGTGGGGACAGCACAATCCCCTCTCCCATTTGACCCTCCCTGTGTTCAAAGTTTCCACTCATTGTCCAGACTAAGCACATCCAAGTCCCTGCACCTGGGAGTGACCCTCAGGCGGGACAGTGTGACGTGTGCCTGTGTTTGCTTTGGTCGTGTCTGTCCCTGCGACCCCATGGACTGCAGCCCTCCAGGCTCCTCTGTCCACGGGATTCTCCAGGCAAGAATGCTGCAGTGGGTCGCCACGTCTTCCTCCAGGGGGTCTTCCTGACCCAGGGGTCGAGCCCAGGTCTTCTGCCTCTCCTGGCCTGCAGGCAGCTTCTTTACCTCTGACGCTCTGGGGAGCCCCAGGTAGGACAGACTAGTCACCTCTCAGAGGTAAGGTGGTTCCTAGCTCAGGCATCCTAACACTAAAAGCAAACCTTGTTCCGATCGGGTTCTAGCCACCCCGAGTACAGGACAGCATAGTACAACCCTGCAGGCCAGCCGGAGCCACCTCCATGCAAGTGCGTGTGTGCGTGCACACACACACACACCCACACACACTCACTTCCTTTTCCCCCGACTGCTGTCGGTGACAGAGTGGTCCGAGCGCAGGACAGAGAATACGGCTTTTTTTTCAAATTAAGCAGGGTGTTCTTCATGAACGTGACAAGGATACGGATCCCTCTGACTGTATTTGGGAGCTAATCTTTCAGCATTTATCTCCTAATGGGAGATGAGGAAGCAGGACTTGACTAACAGGCGGCTCTTCTAAGGATGAACACAGGAGCATCAAAGGAGCCCGAATGTTGGAGACGGAACCCCTGGTTTAAGCTCTTGACCTTGGTGCCAATTGCACACTGCTTCCAGACAGCTGTTCCCTGACAGCTGTGGGGTCTTCTGCAGGGCTCTGCTTAGCTCCCCAGGGTCTGCACTCCATGGGCTGATCTGAAGCTTCAGAGAAACCCACCTCTGTGCAGAACAAGACAAGAGCAAAGTTTAGGAGTGGAGGGTCCCCAATTACATGTGAAACGTGGAATAATGATTAGCTGAGAAAAAAAGCAAGACGTGCCGATCCTTCGACACGGATACCTCCACGTCTAGAAGCACAGTCTTCAGAGGGTTTGAAAGAAAAGCCAACAATCCTTTGACATGAACATAAAAAGGGCCCTTCTCTCCCGTCCCCTCCCTTGAGCGGACCAGGAGCCCTGAGCCCACACGCACGGCCCTGCCTGCCTGAATCTCAGCCCCAAGCTGGCGTCCCACTGGGGCAGGGACCACCCAGGGACAGCCGTCCACCAGGGTGACCTCTCAGAGACTCCGGGTTTGCCGAGTGCAGCAACTCCACTCCTTAAGAATGGAGGAAGTCTAGGCCTGGCATTCTAAGGTTTTCTCCCCCATCCACTTGTTGCTTTTACAACGAAAAGTAAATTCTCGCCGTGTCGCGACTTTGGCTTTTGAGCCGTGCTGGCCTCAGCCTGCTGGCCCTGCCCTGGAGGGGTCCCTATGGGAACAGCATCCTGTGCCAGCCCCCTGGACTCCAGCAGTCAGGCTCCTGTTGCACCTGAGCAGACGGAAAATTCAAATTTCACCCACGGAAAGGCTGCTTTAGCAATGGCTTTACAAATGGCCCTGTAAAAGGATTGAATTTGCACAGCAAGAAAATTGGTAATTCCATAAACCCCAGGCTCCCCGTCTTGAGGCTGTATGGTCAGTTTTCTCTGCCTCAGGCACACAGCTGAACTCCCTCCTTGCTGGGGGCGGCCCCTCAGGGCTCTTGGGTCACAGGATGGAGTCTGAGCTGCAGCGGCTCACACTCTCACCCGGATGCAGGTCAGGCCACAGCCAACATGTGCTCATACCCAACGGGGCAGACGGCCGCCTGCTGCCTGGCCACAGCGTGGCGTTCCTGGGGACCTGGGCCCCGGACACACAGATGACAGCAAAGTTTCTGTGTCCTTGCTGCTGCTGCTGCTAAGTTGCTTCAGTCGTGTCAGACTCTGTGCGACCGCATAGATGGCAGCCCACCAGGCTCCCCCGTCCCTGGGATTCTCCAGGCAAGAACACTGGAGTGGGTTGCCATTTCCTTCTCCAATGCATGAAAGTGAAAAGTGAAAATGAAGTCGCTCAGTCGTGTCCAACTTAGCGACCCCATGGACTGCAGCCCCCCCAGGCTCCTCCGTCCATGGGATTTTCCAGCCAAGAGTACTGGAGTGGGGTGCCATTGCCTTCTCTCTGTGTCCTTGGGGCACTTTAAAGGCACACTCAGTGAGGGAAGGTGAAACACACTCCAAGCTCGTGGAAGCCCTCTGTATCCCTGCCTTTTGCTCAGAGATAACAGACCATGTGTCTGGTGAGGGGTCACCAGCAGCATCCCTCTGGGAGAAGCAGGGACAAGGGCCAGGCGTGGCCAGCTTGGACTGTGGACACAGACGGGCCTGTGGGGGTCCCAGCACTCTGACCCCATATGCAGTGCCTCACCGCCTGCCACCCGAGCCTGGTCCCCAGAACACCCCTGGGACTCGAGGTGTCCTCGGCTCTGGCCCGCCCCCAGGCCTCCCCTTCACGCTCCACTCCAGCGGCCCCCTGGACAGCCCACCCCCCAGGCGTGTACTGCCCCTGCCTGAAGGCTGCTCCTCAGGGCCCCTCAGCTTTTCCCCTCGAGGACCTGTGACATCTTCACCCTTCAGGGTCGACCCTCCAGTTCCCAGGAAGTGGCCCCAGGGCAGGTGTGCAGGCCTGCAGGTACATGGGGAGGGTGTCCTGGGCGGGGGAGGTAGATGGGGAGGGGTCCCAGGGAGGGAGACAGGAGAACCGAGCAGGCACAGTGGGGGCAGCTACTACAGGAGCACGCCTGCTGAACCCCAGAAGCTGGGGATCATAGTTCATAGGTCAGAGGTCGGAGCCTGGGAAGCATTTCCTGTGAGCGGCCATAACATGCTCACTTTCAGCTGCAGG
Source organism: Redunca redunca (assembly GCA_006410935.1). Lineage (NCBI taxonomy): Eukaryota > Metazoa > Chordata > Mammalia > Artiodactyla > Bovidae > Redunca > Redunca redunca. The sequence goes on from SJYQ01001176.1 coordinate 511,130, forward strand.
CTGCAGGGTCTTGGTGGTGACCCTCAGTCCCCTTCTAGTGCAAGCGGCTGCACCTGAAGGAAGGGTGTGACTGTACCAGTGAACCTCTTTAAAACTGGAAAGAACGGCCTTATGACCCAGCAGTCCACTGCCGGGCGCACACACCGAGGAACCCGAACTGAGAGACACGTGTGCCCCAGTGTTCATCGCAGCACTGTTTACAATAGCCAGGACATGGAAGCAACGTAGATGTCCATCAGCAGACGAATGGATAAGAAAGCTGTGGTACATGTACACAATGGATTACTCAGCCATTAAAAAGGATATATTTGAATCAGTGCTAATGAGGTGGATGAAACTGGAGCCTATTATACGGAGTGAAGTAAGTCAGAAAGAATCTAGTCAAGGCTATGGTTTTTCCTGTGGTCATGTATGGATGTGAGAGTTGGACTGTGAAGAAGGCTGAGCACCGAAGAATTGATGCTTTTGAACTGTGGTGTTGGAGAAGACTCTTGAGAGTCCCTTGGACTGCAAGGAGACCCAACCAGTCCATTCTGAAGGAGGTCAGCCCTGGGATTTCTTTGGAGGGAATGATGCTGAAACTGAAGCTCCAGTACTTTGGCCACCTCATGCGAAGAGCTGACTCATTGGAAAAGACTCTGATGCTGGGAGGGATTGGGGGCAGGAGGAGAAGGGGACGACCGAGGATGAGATGGCTGGATGGCATCACTGACCCGATGGACGCGGGTCTGAGTGAACTCCAGGAGTTGGCAATGGACAGGGAGGCCTGGCGTGCTGCGATTCATGGGGTCACAAAGAGTCGGACACGACTGAGCAACTGAACTGAACTGAACGCATATATATGGAATTTAGAAAGATGGTAACGATAACCCTGTATGCGAGACAGCAAAAGAGACACAGATGTATAAAACAGTCTTTTGGACTCTGTGGGAGAGGGTGAGGGTGGGATGATTTGGAGAATGGCTTTGAAACATGTATAATATCATATGTGAAATGAATCGCCAGTCCAGGTTTGAAGCAGGATACAGGATGCTTGGGGCTGGTGCACTGGGATGACCCAGAGGGATGGGATGGGGAGGAAGGAGGGAGGGGGCTTCAGGATGGGGAACACGTGTACATCCGTGGCAGATTCATGTTGATGTATGGCAAAACCAATACAATATTGTAAAGTAATTAGCCTCCAATTAAACTAAATAAATTTAAATTAAAAAATAAAATATAGATCAAAAGATAAAAAAATAAAATAAAACAGGCCAGATGAGCTCTGAAGGCCTCAGAGAGCCACCCCTGCGGGAGAATATGCCTGTTTTCTCTCCGAGGGACAAGGGGCTGGGAGGCTCATCCATGCCTCCCCCCCGCCCGGCTCCCACGTGGACTTCCACAGCGTCATGTGAGGTCCGCCCCCAAATCCTCCCCGTTGTCCATCTGTGACCGTGACCTGGAGCTTGGGTGCCTCCCTCCAGCAGCCCCGGAGGGAGGACCAGTGCTATGCTTTCGAGTTGGCAAGCACCCCCAGGAACACAGTCACCACAGTCTTTAAGTGTGAGACCCTGGGGCAGTCCCATGAACAGTGGTCCCCCAAAGATGAGCCCCCATTCTAATGCCTGGAAACTGTGAAAGTGACCTTATTCAGAGAAAGGGTCTTTGAAGACAAAAGTAGCTATGGATCTCCAGAGGCGATCATGTTCCTTTAAGGTGGCCCTAAGGCCGGTTGGAAAGGTCATGGCTCTTCCAGTAGTCAGGGAGGGATGCGAGAGTTGGACCATAAAGAAAGCTGAGTGCTGAAGAATTGATGCTTTTGGGCTGTGGTGTTGAAGAAAACTCTTGGGAGTCCCTTGGACTGCAAGGAGATCCAACCAGTCCATCCTAAAGGAAATCAGTCCTGAATATTCATTGGAAGGACTGATGCTGAAGCTGAAACTCCAATCCTTTGACTACCTGATGCAAAGAGCTGACTCATTGGAAAAGACCCTGATGCTGGGAAAGATTGAGGGCAGGAGGAGAAGCGGACGGCAGAGGATGAGATGGTTGGATGGCATCACTGACTCAATGGACATGAATCTGAGCAAACTCCAAGAGATGGTAAAGGACAGGGGAGCCTGGTGTGCTGCCATCCGTAGGGTCAGCAAGAGTCAGGCACAATTTAATGACTAAACAACCTCGCGGGCCAGTGAAAGCATCTACGTGAGAGACACAGAGGCAGAGGAGAAGGCCTGTGAAGGTGTAGGCGGAGATCACAGCCAGGGCACATCTGGGTCCTCTGGAGCCAGAAAGGGAGGAAGGACCCCCCTCTGGAGACCCCCGGGGAGAGCACAGCCCTACCACCACCGTGAGTTCAGAGGCCGGGCCTCCAGCCTGCGAGAGAAGAGGTTCGGTTTGCAGTGATCTGTCAGGATGGCCGCCCGGACGCAAGCTGTCTGGCGGCAGCTGGGTCTGCTGGTCTTCTCAGGACCTCCCGGCCAGGGGACAGGACCGCCTCTCCACCAAGAGCTGAGACTGAGATCCAGGCGTGGCAGATGTGCCCTGGGGTGTGACCATCCCCAAAGGGAAGGCAGCAGCCACCTGCCCCTGAACCACGTCCGGCAGCAGGCAGAATTCCCAGAGAGGGAGACTCCTCGCCTCAGTCTGGAGATGGGGCGTGTTTTAATGCTTTCCTCTCACTTCCTTTTTTTCTGAGTGTTTCACCTAAAACCTTTGCAAATAAATTTGTAAAACTTTGTTACTTTAGGCTTTTCTTTAAACAGTATATTTAAGACTCTCCGGGCAAGAGTTTGGAGGAAAATATTACACTAGAAAGATTCTAGTTATTAACTTGAAATAACCTGATGCTGAGACGTGGTAACAGGACTGGAAGGGAAGAGAGTCCACTGGACCAAATATTTTGGAGGAAAAAAATGAAGCTCCCATGTCAATTTCCAGCCCGTCCATAAACGGCACGAAGCTATTTCTGAGATGATGGATGGCAGTAGACCAGATTGCTGCTGCCTGTAAATACCGCTGAAATTACTTCCCCAAATCCTGTGTTTCCAACAGGCAGGCGGAACTCCATTTCTTGGCAGGTCAGTGATGAGCAGCCAAGGATGCTGGGCACGGGCTGACTGCTCCCCTCACACAGACTCTTTCTGGAGCCCCGATTGCTAATGACCTTCATTTCCTAGGTCCACTCAGGGGGCACACTCTGTTTTTGGATTCTTTAGCAGAAAGACAAACAAGATCATATCTTCACTTATTCACAATTGCCATTTGCAGTGGCAACCCACTCCAGTATCCTTGCCTGGAAAATCTCATGGACAGAAGAGCCTGGTGGGCTGCAGTCCATGGGGTCGCAAAGAGTCGGGCACGGCTGGGTGACTACCACTTGCTAACTCTGGGGCTATTTCGAGACTGGGAAGTCTCGGCAACCAGACACACGGCGGGTATTTCTCCGGTGACCCTGGGAAGTGGGTTTGCTTCTTTGGTGCCCGCCTTCCATTGCACTGGAGTCTTGTCCATGTCTGTGCCGTGGCTTCCTCAAAGCTCTGAGGCCTCCGGGCGAGGACTGGCCATTCCCTTAATAATTCTGTTTCCCACACCTACAAGGCAACACACGTTCATTTCATTCAACAGATTTTCCTGAGTGTCTAAGACTTTGTTTATCCCTTCAACCAACATTTATCCCCACCTGCGTCAGGCACTGTTTAAGGCTCCAGGGTTGTAACTGTGCATGAGGAAGACTGCACCTGACATTCCTGGAACGCCCTGACCCGAGGGCCTTCACATCAGCTCCCTGGAGGTACGTGGCTTACTGTCTGCTCCCCACAGTTCAGTTCAGTCACTCAGTCGTGTCCGACCCTTTGGGACCCCACAAACCGCAGCACACCAGGCCTCCCTGTCCATCACCAACTTCCCCAGTGTACCCAAACTCATGTCCGTTGAGTTGGTGATGCCATCCAGCCATCTCATCCTCTGTCGTCCCCTTCTCCTCCCGCCTTCAATCCGTCCCAGCGTCAGGGTTTTTTCTGATGAGCCAGCTTTTCGCGTCAGGAGGCCCTGCCCTCTTTAGAACTCTCCATTTTCTTTGGTTACACTGTCTCTGAGGAAGCATGAACCGGATAGAGAGAGGGAAAAAACAGGGAATGGGACCCAGCAGGCTCCAGACCATAAGAGCAGGTCTGGGCTGGCCCAGCAGGAGGACAACGAGGCTTCCTGTGGTCGGGCAGTGACCACCTAACGTGCGGAGCCTGGGAAAATTCATCATGTGTAAGAACCCTTGTGATCACCTGGGGGCCCATCTGGAAGGCCGGGCTAATCTGCCTTTTTGAAGGTTCTTAATTCCTCTTGCAAAGCCCCTTTGCTGTGTGTGGTGCAGCCCCAGGTGTGGGGGGTAGGACACAGACATTCTGGGGGACCCGCTACTCTGCCCGCTGCACCACCCTCGCTCTCCCCACCCTCACGCCTTGGAAGGCTTCCCTCTCCTGGGGCCCGGGACAGGTGCCCTTCCACCCTTGTCCTTCCCACTCTGGGGTGAAATCTCCAGGATGCTCCTTTCTGTGCCTGACTCCTTATACGTCAGACCAGCGTAGTTCTGGATGACTCAGAGGCAGGAATTCCTAGAAAGCCTCTCTCAATAAAGCAAGCGTGGCTTCTGAAACCCAAAAGTGATGGTGGATACGTGCCGTCACACACTTGTGCAAACCCACCGAAGGCACAACGCCAAGAGTGAAGCCTTGTGTAGACTGCAGGCCTTGGGGCACTAAGATGTGTCTGTCAGCGCAGGTTTCTTAGTGAACATGCCATTACGGTGGGCTGTTACTCCTGGGGGTGTCTGTGCCTGTGTGAGTCAGTGGGCAGGGGACTCAGCCTTCCACTCAATTTCACTGTGAATCTAAAATTGTTCTAAAAAGAAAGTTCATTAATTAATTAAAAAATCAAAAGTACTTGTTTGGGGGGCTTTGTTGCAGTCTTGATTTTTTAAAAAAATGCTTTTAACCCTGAGGAATAACTATTTTGTTCTACATGGAGGCTGTCTTGCCCTGAACCAGTGAGTTCATGTGCATGAGTAAACCAGGAATGCTGGGAAGTTACTGGCAGTAAAGACAACTTAATTCAACTCTGAAGACATGTTATTGCCATAGTCACCCGACAAGAACCTCCTGAGGGACCGCAGCCTCCTGCAGGCACGGCTGGTCCCCGGCGTCTCCGAGTCCCTAGGCCCCAGCGAGGAATCCCTTGGTTGCGTCCTTGGCAGTTTCTCTGCAGCTGGCTGACTGTGTCCAGCCACCCGAGTCTTGCCTTTAACGAGTCGTGTTTGCTCTCTAGTAAGAGTTCTCGTTTGGGACGTGTTCGTTTCTTGCCCCTGCCCTTGCAAATTAAACAGAGCGATTGCAGCTGGCCACTAGTGAGCTGCGGGAAACAGGTCCTCGCTTTGGGGCCTCTGAGGTGGATCAGCAGAGCTTCTTTGTGGAGGTGCAATCAGGTCCAGACTTGGTTTCCGGATGACGTTTAGCTGAATCGGAGGAGAAGGTGGCTTTGCACGTGCTGTCTGGACTGAGGTTCCGTTCGCCCCCTGCCTTTCAAGCTCCACTGAAGTCTGAGTGAACAAGAGCGCACCCGCTCCAGGAGAGGTAGCCTACAGCAAGTGTGTGCCAAGGTCCACACTGTCTGCCCCTGGATGTGGCCACAGGCTGAGGCCTGGGCACAGCCAGGTGGGAGAGGGGACAGATGACACAGGACCTCTGTTCCTTACTCTAGGGTGTGCCTGCCACATGGGGATGTGTGCTCTGGGGCTCCCACCTGCCCTCCTCCTCTCTCTCCATCTCTGAGAGGCAGCATCAGTGGCCATGGAGCCCATGTCTTGGGGATGCTCCCTGGAGAGGTCAGACCTGGCATCCAGTCATTTGCAGACTTCACCTGTACCTCCACCCCTCACATCCCTGCATGACACCGGGGTGGTTGCAAATGCCCAGGACTGAAATTCCCAGGCCGGACAAGGAGGCTCCAGGCCCAGGCTGGCTCCCATGCGTGGCCACATGCCAGGCTAGATGCCAGGCAGGCCAGGGCTTGCACAGCAAGGCTGCAGGTTGACCAGCAAACCCCGACCCGGGAATCGTGGAACTGCCTTTAATAGAGCACTGCCAATGTAGCATGAGATCAGAAGCCCTGGATTCCTTCTCAGACAAGGAAACAATTTCAGAATTGTCTTTGACACTAACTAGAATGTTATAACATTCTCAATTTCTGACATTTAAGTTGAAAAACATCTAAAACATCCTTTTATACATTGCATAAATTTCCAAATAAATTTGTATGTTGCACACACCTCCAAAATAGCTCGAATACTGCATTCTTACACCGATGTCATACTTCTTATAAGACAATTAGTAGGTTCTTCTTCGCTAATCAGCAATCACTTGCTCACTCTTTAAAATGCCAATCTTTTTACAGAAATGAGCTCAATGCCAGACACTGACAGACCAGCCGTGGCCGAAGTGTTGGGGGCCCACCAGGTTCAGCTGCCTGTCCTCCAGCGTGAGCGCCCATACGGCCAGAATTAACAGCCTCAGCCGGAGCCTGGTGCGGGCCTCGGGCGCTCAGGCCTGCCTGGTGGTTTGCTGGTGCTCCATTGCCTTGGTGTTTGTCTGTTTCCATTCCTCAAGCCGGCAGCCCTTTTTTTCATAGATTAGATCAAACATCTTTCAGAAGATGCCGAAACTGGCGAGGGCTGACAGGCCTTTTTGGAGTTGCTGGACTCCCTTTCCTTATCATCCAGAGCTGGGAGTCGGTCTGAGATTTGTGCGCAGAAACGTCCCCTGGGAGAGCCGCTCGTGGATGGCTCTCCTCACCATCACTTGCAGTTTATAGATTTCGAAGTAGATAATGCTTTAACACAGATTATCATTTTCAGAGATACTTAGACTCACGGGATAGGACTTCAGGTCTGCTGGGCTCAGACTTGCTTTAGTTGACTATGCAGGACACATACCAAACTTCCCTCAAAAAATTTTTATGTTTTAATTTTTTAAAAGAAATCTCCAAGTCAAAAATTCATGCAGTTTACCAACACTAGAGAAACACTAGTAATGAAAGGCACCGTTCATCACTCCATTCCAAGGAGAAGGAGGTGGGGCTGGTGTCAAAGAGCCTCCCTGCCAGCGCAGGGGCTGCAAGAGATGCAGGTTCAATCCCTGGGCCGGGAAGAGCCCCCTCGAGGAGAGCGTGGCAACCCGCTCCAGTGTTCTTGCCTGGGGAACCCCCTGGACAGAGGAGCCTGGTGGGCTACAGTTCATAGGACTGCAAAGAATTGGACACGACTGAAGTAGCTTAGCACATGCACAAGGAAGATGAGCACCTATTTCACTGATAAACTTCTATGAGACTCTAGTGTCCAAGAAACCTACAGACCATTTCTTTAATTTTTTTATTGGAGTATAGTTGATACATAATATTATAAGTTTCAGGTGTGCAGCTGGTGATTCAGCATTTCTATATATTTTATCCATTTAACGTGTTTACAAAGCAATGGCTGTATTGCTGTGGGTGCATCCTAAGTTGCTTTAGTCATGTCCAGCTATTTGGGACCCTGTGGGCTGTAGCCTTGTGGCTTAGCTAGCTTATACACAGACTTACATACTGTACATTAGCATCCCCAAAGGGAAGCAGAGGGAGAATAAGATGGGGGGAATATTTAGAATCCTGGCTGTTTGTTTCCCAAAACTGATGCTGTATTCGTCAGCCCAGGCTGCCATGACAGATTGTCAGACCGCATGACTTAAACAACAGAGTTACCTTCTGACGGCTCTGGAGGTTCCAAGTCCACGGTCGAGGCTCCAGCCGGGCTGGCTCTCCTGGGCTTGCACACTGCGCCTCTGTGTCCTCACGTGGCTTCTCCTCTGTGCACATGGGAAGAAGAGGTCTTTAGTGTCTCTTCCTTTTCTTAAAAGGGCACCAGTAGGATGAGGGCTCCACATTTATGATCCCATCTAAGCATAGATTTACCTCCTTAAGGGCTGTTCCCCACACATGGTCACATTTGGGGTAAGACTTTGACATAGGAATTTGGGGGAACATAGTTCACTCCATAACAGAGGCCCAAACCCAATTAAAAATGTCAGGTCATGGATTTAAGGCATGCTCCCCATCCAGAGCAGGACAGACACAAAGAAAACCCTCCTCGGGCAAACCATCCTCATGTTCCCGAAAGGCAGAGACTGGAAGAGCCGGAGAGCAAAATAAGGAAAACAGTAAAGGGGGGAGAAGAGGGGGAGGTGGGAGGCAGCTTCAGAAGCGAGGGGACACGTGGACGCCTGCGGCTAACTCCGCCTGAGGCTTGACAGAGAACAACGGAATTCTGCAGAGCAATTATCCTTCCATTGAAAATAAATAAATTAGGAAAAATGAATCACTTGTCCATAAACAAAGAGGGAGAAGAACCCCTGCCTTCATGGGAACAGTAGGCGGAAAGCTGAGTTTCAGAAGTGAGACCCAGAAGACCATGAGGCAACACCATGTAGGGAGGTTTTTATTGACACGGTTTCAAAACCAGAAAATGTGTAAGAATAGTAGGTTAGCCCTGTCTACATTTTACCCCAGCTCACCAGTTGTTTCCTTTTCTCCATCTATCATTTGTGCACCTTCTCTCTCCATGATCATACACGACTCAAATCTCTCACACGCACACGTATATATTTTCAGACACGGTGTTCCTTTGTTCCTAAACACTTTAGCGTCCATTCCCTTAGAACAAGTTCATCCTGTTATATAACCACAGAAAAATTTTCAAAGTTAGGAAATTTTGCATCAATCTGATGTTACTCTCTAATCCAAAATCCTTAACGCTCTCCCGTTGTTCCCATAATGTCGTTCACTCTCGTTTCGCTTTTTGCAGCCTGAGATCCGAGATCCAGCTGTCTGGTTCCCCCTCATCTAGGTCAGAGCCTCTCACTTTTACGATTCACTGCTTTGACATCCTTCAAGAGGATGGGAAGTTATTTTATAAAACGCTCAATGCGGGTTTGTCTGATGTTTTCCCAAAATCACACTCAGATCTTGCATTTCTTGATAAGAATAGCGTGAGAATGGTTCTGTGCTCTGACGAGTGAATTAATGAGCGTGGATATTCACGCCTCACTTCAAGCTCAGAGGCAAAACGGGGACCAGAGCTCCTGCCCCCGTATCTGTAATTCCCCCCCACCACCCGAGGAGCTGAGTGCATCGCCTCAGGGTGCTCTCCCGCTCACACAGTCCTATCTTTTTAGAAATGCACTTCAGAAGTGCCAGCCACACCACTGAGAGAACGAACTCACCAGCCAGAGGTCAGCATCTGTCCACAGGCTCTTCTTTCCGGCCTTTACAGTCGGGCTACGCAGCCAAGGCCTCTTGTTCAAATGTTCTTGGGTGAGTTTCCCCCTCTTCAGTGAGTCTGCGTGAATTAATTGAAATGCAGTTGTGTTCATTAGTTTTCTTATTTGGTTTTATGCCCTGATGACGGTGTCCAGAGTATCAGCAGCCAGACACACGAGGGTGACCTCCTTTGTGTGAAAGCTTAGAGCTGACCACACCGGCGTGGGGAGGCAGATCCGGGCTTTCCCGGGCTGGGTGCGCTGTGGTCCAGAAACCAAACTCAGGCGCGTGGGAGACTGTGGGGGGTCATTTATCCTGAGTGTGGGCGTGGCTACACGGAGAGTCAAGTCTCTCAACTGTTCACTTAATTCAAGTGCCTTTTGTCACATGCATATTATACCTTGAGGTTGAATTTTCTTTAAGGAAGAGATGCTTTCAGGGAAACAAAAGCCAGGAGAACATATTTCTATGAGAACTGCCCCCCAAGACAGCCGGCAAGGAAAGGTGGTCCTTGAGATTCAGCGAGATGGTTTCAGAGGGGAGCCTGGAGGTGCGAGGGGGAACGAAGAGCCTCGTTCCTGGCCTTGGTCCCCTGTGTCCACCCCTTAGGGAGGCTTTCGGAACACACACTCTCCATCAGGGCAAGTCCTGGGGAGGGACCCTGCAGAGTGCACCTCCTCCTGGAGCTGCAGACGTGGAGCTGGGCGCCTGCACTGTCTGCTTTACGGCCCAACCCGAGGAAAGTGAAAGTGAAGTGGCTCAGTCGTGTCTGACTCTTTGCGACCCCATGGACTGTAGCCCACCAGGCTCCTCCGTCCATGGGATTTTCCAGGCAAGAATACTGGAGTGGGTTTCCATTTCCATCTCCAGAGGATCTTCCCCACCCAGGGACTGAACCTGGGTCTCCTGCATTGTAAGCAGGCGCTTTAGCATGTGAGCCAGCAGGGAAGGAAGGTTTCACTGTAATAGCACGAGGCTGCTGGACAGAGAGGTCTGCAAGGGGACCCACGCTGAGCTCGTGAGACATTTCAGTGGTGACTTTAAGGAAATGTTGATGAGTGAAGGAGGCGCTCCCGAGTCCAGCACAGACGTGGTCCACAGCAGTGACCCCAGTGCCAGGGACCAGCCGCTCCATCTCCCGGCTCGGAGCTTTCTATGAAACACTGAAACGGTTCAGCCTCCGGAAGTGTCTGTTTGACACGGATTTGAGAACAGAGATGAATAAAACATAGGGCTCTCGGGGATGGAAAACCAGTGGCGGAAGGGCGCTGGGGGAGCACTGATAATAAACGCCTGCGAGAGCCGCAGTTACGGAGCAGGTGTTTTCTAAATCCTGACAACAGCAATCAAGGTCATAACAGCCGTGCCGACAAGCACAGAAAGAGGTGAGAGTGGGTAAGACCCTGGGCCTGTTAAATCTCCCCGCAAAGTGAGTCATTTGTTACTGAGTAAATGGAAACTCTACCTAAACAAAGGGCTAGAGCCCAGATATTTTTCATGTTTTTATTTTTAAAATCACAGGGGGATCTTGTAGGAAGTAAACTATAGAGATATTTATCTAAAAACCCGACATTTCTTCGACTTCGCCTCTGTTCTTTTTGGTTTAATCCTAGTAAAATCAAACTTAATGTCCTCATAAAACAGTATTGTATGTTATGATTCCGCTGAGGCAAAATGTTATTCTCCCTATGCGTGCTTTCTATTCTATCTGCGTATAACTCAGAAAGGCTGCCTTGATGTTCATATGATATTAATAGTGTTTATTATTAGGAGATAAGATTCGGGGATTATTTTTGGAAGAGTTCAGTCCAGTTCAGTCACTCAGTCGTGTCCTCTTTGTGACCCCATGGACTGCAGCACGCAAGGCCTTCCTGTCCATCACCAACTCCCGGCGTTCACCCAAACTCATGTCCATTGAGTCGCTGATGCCATCCAGCCATCTCATCCTCTGTCGTCCCCTTCTCCTCTCGCCTTCAATCTTTCCCAGCATCAGGGTCTTTTCAGATGAGTCAGTTCTTCACATCAGGTGACCAAAGTATTGGAGTTTCAGCTTCAACATATCCTTCTAATGAATATTCAGGACTGATTTCCTTTAGGATGGACTCGTTGGATCTTCTTGCAGTCCAAGGGACTCTCAAGAGTCCCTTGAGAGACTCTTGGAAGAGTACCCTCCAGCATTTTTATTATATTTTTATTACTCTCCCATAGCAATAATAATAACAACAGTAATGACGTGACTGAGTGACTAAGCACTGTTTATTTAAGAGTTTAAATGCTTATTTAGTGGTCTTTGTGGTCCTTGGTCCTCTGTATATTTTACCTGCCTTAATCCCCAGAACAAGCCTGTGAAGTAGACCCCTCCTTCATGGACTAGAACATCGGGGAACAGAAAGTTTATGTCGCATTTCCAGGGGCACGGCCAGGGCCAGGGCCAGGAGCTAAGCCGGAGGGTCCTGGCTCTGAGCCATATCCTTCTCTGCTGGACTCCACCCCTCTTAGCAGGAGGAATTTTTATGAAACTGGATACTAGCTGGCGACTGATCAGGAAGCAAGAACTGTGCCGGCTACTAAGCAGGAGTAATTTAACGTAAAGTTGCTAACCAGGTGACTGGTGAATGGACAATGCTGGGGTGTCGCAGAGACTGGAGCTGCGGAAACCACCGCCAGAGGAGGGCGAGGGCGAGGCTGAGGCGATTCAGACTTTGAGCCAAGAGAGCACTTCTCTCAGAGCTGAACACCAGGCCTCAGAGCTGGGTGCTGGCTGGCTGGAGAAGAGTTACTGGGGGGCTGAGACCCAGGGCTCTGAGGGGGTGTGTGGAGTGTACCAGGCTGATCCTGCTGGCTTGGGAAAGGCTGCGAGCTGTTTCCATCTACAGGAAACTTCTGGGATGTCCACTGGGAAGGCTTCTTGCTAGGATGACATTCGTAGTAACCACCCTAGACTAGTAACGGTAAGAAAGCAGGAAGCAGACTGGAGAGTGATCCCCTTCCCCCCATTCCAGACTGACAGTCTCCCCTCTTGGCAAAACGTAATATTGAGCTGCCTGGAGAATCAGAGATGAGGTTGGAAGAGTGTGGCTGTAGCACCACAGAGCAGAGGACAGGAGAGTGGGTGTGCAGCTGGGAGATAGCCATGTGACTGCCGGCGCAGTGCAGCCATTTAGCTGCTGTGAGTCCACCGCGCTTGTCACTGGGCACTTCTGTAGAGTGCAAACACAGTCTGTTTCCACCTAACGAGATCCGGCGGTCCTTCACGCAAACAGAGGTATTCTCGCGCTCCCCACCTTGAGGAGACCCGTGCCCACCAGTCAGACTGCTCATCTCTGGGAGACAGGCATACTGTCCATCTGGGCTGATGTTCAACACCCCTGAGGACCTGGTCACCTAAAAACTCTGGTGAAAGGAGCATCTCCTAGGAAGTGTGCATAAAGCAATAAGGGTCAGAAGAGAAGACAGGTTATACCTGCAAAGGCCGTCCTGAGCAAGGGACTCCACCTGACACTTAGAGCATCCTCATCAAGAATCAGAGAGAAGGCTGGCAGGGAAGCTGGGATGGGCGGAGGTTAAACCAGTGACTTCAGGAAAAAGGGGAGACAGCACCCACAGGCAGAACTCCCCCTCCGCCCACCTAGGTGAGTCTTCATAAAGATGCGTGCTGAGTGCTAAGTCACTCCAGTCGTGTCTGACTCTGTGCGGCCCCATGGACCACCGCCCGCCAGGCTCCTCTGTCCGTGATTCTCCAGGCAAGGATGCTGGAGTGGGGTGCCATCTCCTCCTCCGGGGAACCTCCCCAGCCCAGGGATGGAACCTGCATCTCTCACGTCTCCTGCTTTGGCAGGAGGTTCTTTACCCCGAGGGCCACCCGGGAAGGACGTGGACCTCCGGTCTCTGGCTGTTATCTGTGAGACAAGGTGCTGGGGGTCCCGTGAAGAGGGGGAGTTCTGGGAGGAAGGGAGGCCATCCCGGGGTGTCTCTGCGTGTGGAGACAGACGCGCAGTTCTGATGGCAGTGATGGCTGTAGAGGGTCAGGGTCAAGTCCACGGCCAGCTGAGCGAGGGCCCGAGTCAGAGCCAGCTGGGTCTGGGGCCAGGCTCTGGACCTTGGTAGCTGCTGCTACGCTTGCTGCTCTGAGCACGGGACCCTGAACTGCAGGATGTGTGGCAGCAACAAAAGGGGACCTGGGCTCAAGGCTGCCTGGAACCGGCCAGCGCTCCACCACCTTTGGCCTCCTGGACTTTCCTTCTCCCAACCTCCCTACTCACTGAGGGAGCGGAGGTGGGGAGACCTCACAGAACAGAGCGCGGCATCAACTCAGATACTCGTCGTCCAGTCGCTAAATTGTGTCTGACTCTTTGCAGCCCCACCGACTGCAGCACACCAGGCTTCCCTGGCCTTCACTGTCTCCTAGAGTCTGACCGAACTCGTGTCTGTTGAGTCGATGAGGCCATCCAACCACCTCATCCTCTGTCATCTCCTTCTCCTCCTGCCTTCAATCTTTCCTAGCATCAGGGTCTTTTCTAACGAATCAGTTCTTTGCGTCAGGTGGCCAAAGTATTGGATTTTAGCTTCAGCATCAGTCCTTCCAACGAGTATTCAGGATTGATTTCCTTTAGGACTGACTGGGTTGAACTCGTTGCATTCCAAGGGACTCTCAAGAATCTTCTCCAACACCACAGTTGGAAGGTGTCAACTCCAGTGCTCAGCCTTCTTTACGGTCCAGCTCTCAGACCCATACATGACCACTGGGCTATCTGGGCCTTTGTCAGCTAATCAGATAGACTGGCTGTCACATCCCAGCTCAGGGACCCAGCTGCGGGGCCCAGGACAGGCATTTCGGTTCTCTGAGCCCTGGTTTCTCTCATCCTCTCTCAGTCAGCTGAAAGTAGTGAAAGCGGAAGTCGCTCAGTCGTGTCTGACTCTCTGTGACCCCATGGACTATACAGTCCCTGGACTTCTCCAGGCCAGAACCCTGGAGTGGGCAGCCTTTCCCTCCTCCAGGGGATCTTCCCAGCCCAGGGGTCGAACCCAGGTCTCCTGCACTGCAGGTGGGTTCTTTACCAACTGAGCCGTCAGGAAAGCTGCAGTCATTTGGGGCTGTTATAATCAAAGTGCCGTGGAATTTACTTCTCAGTTCTGGGGACTGGACATCTGAGATCCAGGGGCCAGGATGGCAGGATTCTGGTGAGAACCCCCTTCCAGGTTGCAGCTGATGGGTTTCTCCTGTGTCCTCAAGTGGATGGAGAGAGGGCCAGAGGGCTCTGGGGGTCTCTTATAAGGGCATGAATCCCATCACAGGGGCCCAACCTTCATGACCTCTCACCTCCCAAAAGTCCCCGCTCCTAACACCATCACTAGGGTTAGGATTTTAGCATAGGAGTCTGAGAGGAGTCCTCAACAAACACCCAGCACTTGGGATTCTTTTCTCGATCAGCATGGCTGCGCCCTGGCCTGGTGCCTGGCTCCAGGGGACGGGCAATCAGTTTTGCTACTGGCAGCCACAATAGTGACGTGTCTTTGGGAATCACCAATGCTTCTGTTCATCAACCTGGCGTCCATCAGACTGCTTGCAGGAAGGGGTCCCCAGGAATCAGCATGGTTACAGCTGCAGAGAACATTCCAACACACCCAGCACTTCTTCCTTCCTTTGCAAAGGACTGTTAGGGTTTTGAGTGTCTCCTGATGACTGGCACATGCATATGCGCTAAGTCTCTTCACTCGTGTCCGACTCTTTGCGACCCCATGGACCGTGCCCACCAGGCTTCTCTAGCCATAGGATTTCCCAGGCAAGCATACTGGAGTGGGTTGCCATTTCCTCCTTCAGGGGATTTTTCCAATCCAGGGATGCAACCCATTTCCCTCACGTCTCTTGCACTGGCAGGCAGATTCTTTATCACCAGTGCCACCTGGGAAGCCGACTGGCACAACCACTTTTATTTTATAAAGCCAGGACCCTGTCTCTTCAAACCATTGACCTGCCAAATTACTGCTAAGACCCTCCTGACCAATACACCTCTCCTTCTGAGGAAAGGTGTGGGTTGCACACCAGGATACACCGGCGATGGGGGATCTGCAGTTGTGACATTTGGGGCCCAATCTGTAATTACAGAGACTCGCACTTTCTCATCTGTTAAGAAAAAATAAGGGAAAGTAATGATGTGATTCACAGAGGTAATACAATTCGGAAGAAACGAAGCGACACCCGTTTTTTAAAGGTTTGGGTAAAAAGAAATGTGCTTGTGTCTTTTCTCGCTGTGAATGGAGATTAGATGGCAAGAGAAGAGGGTTTACATGGAGGAGTAAACAGACTCCTACTGCGAGACAGTGATCATCACGGCTGTAATTATATGAAGGAGAAAGAAGCTTCTTCCGAGCGAGATGGGAAAGCCTTCTTGTTTGTGCAGAAACAGGGACTGCAGGGGGCTGGGAGCAGGGGAATCGCTGCTCACGTCAAATGAGATAGACACCGCGAGGCTGGGACCTTTGTCAAGGCCCTGAGTGAAGGGTTCTGGGTCCTGGAGGCCTGGGGAGCCAGGGTCACTGGTTGGGGGGTGGCTGGCCTGGGTGGGCGAGAGAGAGCAGAGGTTTCAGTGTGCCAGAGGAGGGGCCAGTAAGGGCCAGGACTAGAGATCCTGGGGGCGTCCCTTGGGATGGACTGTTTGCTTTCGGCTGTTGGGTCCTGGAGAAGTGACAGGTGAGAAGGAACCGGATGTAGGACAGGGCTCAGACCCATGGACTCGGGGTGGAGACCCAGCTCCTGGAGTCCGGATTCCCGGGGGTGGCCATGCCAGAAGGCCAAGGCAAGGCCAGCTCCTGGGCCTGGTCAGGGAGAGGAGCCAGGTTAGGGGGCCAGCCCTTGGCTGGGTTCTCCTAGCGGATCTGCCTCAGCACCCGGGGTGACGGGGAACCCCCAGGACACCGTGGGCAGCGAGAAGGCTGGTGAGGAGGAGCCGCCGTGCTCTCCTCTGACAGGGGCGGGCATTTCTCAGCCCCGTGTCCCCCATTTGCAGAAGGCAGGAGCTGTAGGGCGGCTGCCGCAGCTGAGTGCCGCAGCGCATCTCTCTCCAGACCACTGGCTATGATCACCGTCTTCCTCACACTCCTACTCTGGCCCTTGCCCCCAAAGCCGAAGCCGAGAGTTATGACAGAAGGTGCTGGAAACTCTCCGTCAAAACAGGCACTTCTGAAGCATGTCTAGAAGAAGCTTTGATCACTCTCGCTCTCTCTGTAGCGCGTTTCTGCATTTTCTTGTGACACAGACATTCTGCCCTCCCTGTCCCTCCGCCAGCTGTACAGTCAGACCCTAAAAGCAGTGAAGCCTGGAAGGCAGGTGTTCTGGGTTCAAACCCAGTCAGCCTCTCGAGCCGTGTGAATTTGCAGGTCACCTCACACCCGATGCCTCGTTGTCCTTGTCTGGGCTTCCCTGATAGCTCAGTGGTAAAGAATCTGCCTGCAAGGCAGGAGACCTCAGTCTGATTCCTGGGTTAGGGAGATTTGCTGGAGAAGGGATAGGCTACCCACTCCAGTATTCTTGGGCTTCCCTTGTGGCTCAGACAGTAAAGAATCTGCCTGCAATGCTGGAGACCTGGGTTCTGTCCCTGGGTTGGAAAGATCCCCTGGAGAAGGGAAAGGCTGCCCACTCCAGGATTCTGGCCTGGAGAATCCCATGGACTGTATAGTCCCTGGGGTTGCAAAGAGTTGGACACGACTGAGTGACTTGCAGTTTACAACGGGGCTAAATGCCCCCTTTCCCGGGCCCCACAGGGTCAGTGCAGCCAGAGACTCAGACTGAGGGCCCCAGAGGGTCCTGTGTTCCCTTTCGCCCCCAACTTTCCATAAAGGAAAAATCTTTTGTGCAAAATAAAGAGCAGTCCCAGTTTTCTGCTGTTCTAATTTAAGAGGGGACAGAAGAGACGGCGGAGCAATGAGCAGGAGCCGCTTCGTGGAGCCCCCGTCACGGGAGACGCAAATGCTCTCCTCTCCGCCTGCCACCTCCCGCCCCTCGGCTTTTTCCAACCTTAAAAAAGTGCAGATTGTGAGGGTGCCCCCCCGCCAGAGGGGTGAGAAGTTAGTTGCTACAGTGGATAGTTCATGCTAAAAACCCAATACATAGCAAGTGTCTAATAAATCGCTATTATTGCTCCTAGCATCACCCTGATTCCCAACACCATTTTCCAAGAAGAAACACCAACGTTTCTAAAGCAGCAGTTAGACCGATGAGTGCTCGGCGGCTGGCTCGTGGTCGGGACTGCTCTAAACGGCCAGGCCCCCTGATTGATGGCCATCTGCGTGCTCACTCAAGAGAGGCCTTCAAATGACTCGGTTTGGTTTCAGGAACCCAAAGGTGGTAATAAGCACGTGTCAGTTCTGCCAGCCCCGTGTCTGACACTCCAGCAAGATAAGTGATCAAAACACTATTTTAAAATTAGCCAGCTCATGACCTTTCTGTTGTGCCGCGTGCTGGAAGTATCAGGATTAAGGTTATCATGGGGAGTCGCTGTGAGGCTCGCTCTCAGGAATGCAAATCCAGGGGGAGCAGAGGCTTGAGAGGAGCCGTGCACATCCTTGGTCAGCAGCGTCTGGGCGCCTGGCTGTTTCCTTGGAGAACTGGGTGCAGGTGGCTGGCGTGAAGGCGATCTGACCCTGGGGAGCCCCGGGCGCCCTGCACCTTCACACAGAGGCTCATCTCCAGGAGAAGCCAAGCAGGGGAGGTGCCAGGAACATCGCAGAGAGTTACACACGCTCCTTCAACAGAGGGTGCGACTGCCCCCTGAACACGATCGCAAAGCTCTATTTGATGACAGTGATTGCAACTCAGCTGTATTCCAGTTATTCCAGATCCTGTATTTAGCTAATGTGAGCTGCCAGCAAACACAGCTAGACCTACAGCGGGGACAGAAGTGCTGTGCAAAGTGGGGTGTTTTCCTTGCTTCAGACCCGGGATCCTCACCCAGATTTTCAGTCCTCATTGCTCAGAGTAAGGATTTAGGAAATAACTTTCGAACACAGCTTGTTTCTTGAACACTGACTCCATGGATGTGAGTCTGAACAAACTCTGGGAGATGGTGAAGGACAGGGAAGCCTGGGGTGCTGCAGTCCACGGTGCTGGAAAGAGTGGGATACGACTGATCCGCTGGATAATGATGGCAATGTTTCTCAGGCTCGGGGCAGGGAGATGGGACCTTCCCGGGTGTCTGCAATCGAGAAAGGGGGACCGGCTCCCACGGTCCACGCTAGGCCCCATCTGGGGTCACCTGGGCAGTCCAGCCGCAGGGCATAGAGTGTGGATTCAGGCCAGATGGAGCAGCACTGGGCTGCCCGTGTCAGCATCCAGGGTTGGCAGGGTGCCAGCAGTCGCTTTCTGACACGTGTCTCTTTTCACGCGTTGAGCATATTTTGAAGGAAACACCAAGGCGAGTTTACACAGCTTGATGGAAGACATTGGTCTGTTCTCACGAGGACTGTGTGGGACACACTCTGCCCTGCAGGGTCTCCCTGGAAATGGGGCTCAATCTGTCCTCACCTCTCCACCCCCAACAACCCCTCCCCAGGCCTACGGTTCCAGGGTCGTCCAGCAGCTCCCATCCACCCCACTGCCCTGAGGTCCTGGCCCCTGCTGGGCCGGTAGGGCTGAGCTCCTCTCGGGGCAGCTCGGGGGTCCCAGCAGTCAGGGGGCGCGGCCCCACCAGCCTCTCTGTCCATGCCTGGGTTGTCCGTGTTGGCGCTGATGACACTGGGTCCACCGATGACCTGAGGCGCGACCCCCTCCCCCCTGGTGTGTCTGGAAACCAGGCACCACCGCCGGATGCCCCTGATCCAGCTCCGTGGCTCGGGGGCCCCTCAGCCCTTCCCAGGGCCCAGCTCCGGCAGCAGGCTCGGGTGGCGAGGAGACGAGTCCATTCATCTTTGATGGGGGCCCGCCACCCCAGCCCCCTCCTGTGCCACTGGGGACCCACAGGAGCCAGTCCAGCAACTCGCCTGCCTTGACATGTGAATCCTTGCTCTCTAAGCAAACTCGCCCCATCACCGCGCTGATTCTGGGGGTGCACACTGGCAGTTCTCGGAAGAGTTCCCCGCTCAGGAAGGCCTGCGTGGGAAGGCGGTGAGGCCTTGCTGTGGAGAGACAGCGTGAGCCACGAGAGCGGGGGCCCAGGTGCAAAGTGGCTGCTTCGTCTTAAGGGATTACGCGGGCTGTTTGGAGTCGAGACGATTGGAAGCAACGGAGACACCCAGCAAGTGGCAGTCAAGAATGAGATAGGAAAGGGGCTTCTCAGCAGGTCAGCGGATGAGACCCCGTGCTTCCCGCGCAGGGGGCGCAGGCTCTATCCTTGGTTGGGGCAATAATATCCCACATGCCACGTGGTGCAGTCAAAAACAAAGAGAAACCTAATACGAGGGTCTAGTCAGGGGATGAGGCCGGATGCAGGCACACAAGACGAAGCTCTCGGCGGCCGGAGGGGACCAGAGCATCCTTGATGAGACGCGCTAAGTGGCCCGCGGGCCCCGCGCGTGCTTTGCTTCCACAGTCACAAAGTCCTAACAAAGCACACGCTGCAGGGAATGGTCACCAATCACGACGTAGAAGAGAATGAGAGGATGATGCCAGAAGGTGGCCCTTTTTGATTGTTTGATGATGTGTGGGGTGGACTGTGCTACTTAAAAAAAAATTTATTTAATTTTCACGCTGTGGCTGCCCAGGGTCTTCATTGCTGGGCGCGGGCTTCCTCCAGCTGCGGCGAGCGGGAGCCACTCCCTGGTTGCAGGGCCTGGGCTTTTCAGTGTGGCTCGCGGGCTTCCGTAGATGCAGCCTGGCGCTCTAGAGTGCGCGCTCAGGAGTCGCGGCCCACGGGCTTAGGCGCTCTAAGGCCTGTGGGATCCTCCTGGACCCGGGATCAAGCCCGTGCTCCCTGCGTTGGCAAGCAGATGCTTAACCTCTGGGCCACTAGGGAAGCCTGCTGCCACCTTTTAATGCTATGATTAGATGATCTTCTAAAGAGTAAACTATTAATTTCAAGAAAATTAAAAATAGGACCAAAAATCTCATTAAAAAATGGGCAAAGGGCCTTAGACATTTCCCCAAAGATATGCAGATGGCCAAAAGACACACAAAAAGTGCTCAGCGTCGCTAAGGAACAGGGAAATGCCATCAAAACCCCAAAGAGAGAGCGCCTGACACCTGTCCGAACGCCTGTCATCACAGAGACAGCAGCTGGCCAGTGCTGCTGAGGATGCGGGGAAAGGGGAAACTGAGGCAGCCGCTGTGGGAAAGAGCATTTTACAACCAGGGCTACCGCATGGTCCGGCGATTCCGCTTCTGGGTGTTTATCTGAAGAAAGTGGAAACACTCTCTCACAAAGATATATTCACCCCCATGCTGACATCAGCATCATCTACAATAACCAAGACAGAGCAGCTGTCTAAGTGTCTGCTGAGGGGTGAATGGATAAAAAAGATGTGGCATATAAATACAGAAGAATAGTACTGAGCCATAAAAAAAAACGAGGAAATCCTGTCATTTACAGATGCATGACTGGACGTTGAGGGCCTTCTGCCAGGTTAAACAAGTTGGACATAGGAAGACAAATGTCGCTTACATATGGAACCTAGAAAAACACAGAAACTCAAGCTCGGACTTCCCTGGTGGTCCCGCGGATAAGAATCCTCCTGCCAACGCAGGGGATACAGGTCTGATCCCAGATATGGGAAGATCGCACCCACCACATCAACACGCCCACACGTCCCAGCTCCTGAGCCTGCCCTCGGGAGCCCGTGCTCCTCAACGAGAGAAGCCACAGCAGCGAGGCCTGCGCACCTCCGCCGGGGGGCCTTGCCCGCCGCACTGAGGAAGGCCCTGTGCGGCAGTGAAGGCCCAGAGGCCGAAAGAGAGACTATGGCTTCTTGTCTCACCGTGGGCTTTTAAAAACCAAACCAAACAAACAAAAAGCTCGAGCTCATAGACACAGAGAACAGAGGGGTGGCCGCCAGAAGCAGCGGGTGGCCAGTGGAGGAACTGAGTGGAGGGCAAAAAGGCCCAGACCCCAGTGATGAGCAGAATGAGCTGCAGGACGCAAGGCCCCGCCTGCCAGCTGCAGGCGACAGTATTGCATTGCGTATTTGAAAGTTGCCAAGAGGGCAAGTCTTTAAAGTTCTCATCACAAGAAGAAAAAAAAAAATCCATAAGTATGTCTAGGGATGAACGGCACTAGATTTCAGAGAGTGGTCACTTTCCAACATACACGCATCGAATCGTCATGCTGTCCACCTGAAGTTGACATGGTGGTGGTGACTTAGTCACTAAGTCGTGTCTGACTCTTGCAGACCCGTGGACTGTAGCCCACCAGGCTCCTCTGTCCATGGGATTCTCCAGGCAAGACTGCTGGAAAGGGTAGCCATTTCCTTCTCCAGGGGATCTTCCCGACCCAGGAGCTGAACCCAGGTCTCCTGCATTGCAGGCAGATTCTTTACCAACTGAGGTACAAGGGAAGCTCTAAACTAAAATAACAAATGTCAATTATACCTCAGTAAAAAAGACAATCTGAACATGCTGCTTGGCAGAAGGTGACATAAATTGTTCCTTCACGAGGGTACCCATGGTAGCAGGAGAAATGACTCCTCGGTTCATTTCAGTTATGTCGCTCAGTCGTGTCCAACTCTGTGCAACCCCATGGACTGCAGCACTCCAGGCCTCCTTGTCCATCACCAACTCCTGGAGTTTACTAAAATTCATGTCCACGGAGTCGGTGATGCCATCCAGCCATCTCATTCTCTGTTGTCCCCTTCTCCCACCTTCAATCTATCCCAGCATTGGGGTCTTTTCAGATGAGTCAGTTCTTTGCATCAGGTGGCCAAAGCTTTGGAGTTTCAGCTTCAGCATCAGTCCTTCCAATGAATATTCAGGACTGATTTCCTTTAGAATGGACTGGTTGAATCTCCTTGCAGTCCAAGGGACTCCAACACATCAGCTCAAAAGCATCAATTCTTCAGCACTCAGCTTTCTTCATAGTCCAACTCTCACATCCATTCGTACTGGAAAAACCATAGCTTTGACTAGACGGACCTTTGCTGGCAAAGTAAAGTCTCTGCTTTTTAATATGCTGTCTGTGTTGGTCATAATGTTCCTTCCAAGGAGTGTCTTTTAATTTCATGGCTGCAGTCACCACCTGCAGTGATTTTGGAGCCCCCAAAATAAAGTCTGTCTCTGGTTCCACTGTTTTCCCATCTATTTGCCAGGAAGTGATAGGACTAGATACCATGATCCTAGTTTTCCGAATGCTGAGCTTTAATCCAACTTTTTCACTCTCCTCTTCCACTTTTGCAAGAGGCTTTTTAGTTCTTCTTCACTTTCTGCCTTAAGGGTGGTGTCATCTGCATATCTGAGGTTACTGATATTGTATCAACCTTGATTCCAGCTTGTGCTTCTTCCAGTCCAGCGTTTCTCATGATGTACTCTGCATATAAGTTAAATAAGCAGGGTGACAATATACAGCCTTGACGTACTCTTTTTCCTATTTGGAACCAGTCTGTTGTTCCATGTCCAGTTCTAACTGTTACTGCTTGACCTGCATACAGATTTCTCAGCAGGCAGGTCAGGTGGTCTGGTATTCCATCTGTTGAAGAATTTTCCACAACCTGTTGTGATCTACACAGTCAAAGGCTTTGGCATAGTCAATAAAGCAGAAATAGATGTTTTTCTGGAACTCTTTTGCTTTTTAAATGACCCAGCAGATGTTGGCAATTTGATCTCTGATTCCTCTGCCTTTTCTAAATCCATTTGAACATCTGGAAGTTCACAGTTCATGTACTGTTGAAGCCTGGCTAGAGTGTGAGATGAGTGCAATTGTGCGGTAGTCTGAGCATTCTTTGGCATTGCCTTTCTTTGGGATTGGAATGAAAACTGACCTTTTCCAGTCCTGTGGCCACTGCTGAGTTTTCCATATTTGCTGGCATATTGAGTGCAGCACTTTCACAGTGTCATCTTTCAGGATTTGAAATAGCTCAACTGGAATTCCATCACCTCCACTAGCTTTGTTTGTAGTGATGTTTCCTAAGGACCACTTGTCTTCATATTTCAGGATGTCTGGCTCTAGGTGAGGGATCACACCATCGTGATTATCCGGGTCATGAAGATCTTTTTTGTATAGTTCCTCTGTGTATTCTTGCCACCTCTTCTTAATATCTTCTGCTTCTGTGAGCTCCATACCATTTCTATCCTTTATTGTGCCCATCTTCGCATGAAATGTTCCCTTGGTATCTCTAATTTTCCTGAAGAGATCTCTAGCCTTTCCCATTCTGTTGTTTTCCTCTATTTCTTTGCATTCATCACTGAGGAATGCTTTCTCATCTCTCCTTGCTATTCTTTGGAACTCTGCATTCAAATGGGTATATCTTTCCTTTCCCCTTTGCCTTTCACTCCTCTTCTGTTCATAGGTATTTGTAAGGCCCCCTCAGAGAGCCATCTGGCCTCTTTGCATTTCTTTTTCTTGGGGATGGTCTTGATCACTGACTCCTATACAATGTCATGAGCCTCCATCCACAGTTCTTCAGGTACTCTATCAGATATAAGCCCTTGACTCTATTTGTTACTTCCAAAGTATAGTTGTAAGGGATATGATTTAGGTCATACCTGAAAGGTCTAGTGGTTTTCCCTACTTTCTTCAATTTAAGTCTTAATTTGGCAATAAGGAGTTCATGATCTGAGCCACAATCAGTTCCCAGTCTTGTTTTTGCTGACTGTATAGAGCTTCTCCATCTTTGGCCGCCAAGAATATAATCAATCTGATTTCTGTATTGACCACCTGCTGATGTCCATGTGTAGAGTCTTCTCTTGTGTTGCTGGAAGAGGGTGTTTGCTATGACCAGTGCATTCTCCTGTCAAAACTCTATTAGCCTTTGCCCTCCTTCATTCTGTTATCCAAGACCAAATGTGCCTGTTACTGCAGGTGTTTCTCGACTTCCTGCTTTTTCATTCCAGTCCCTATAATGAAAAGGCCATCTTTTTTGGATCTACAAGGTCTTGTAGGTCTTCATAAAACCGTTCAACTTCAGCTTCTTCAGCGTTACTGGTTGGGGCATAGACTTGGATTACTGTGATACTGAACGGTTTGCCTTGGAAACGAACAGAGCATTCTGTCGTTTTTGAGACTGCATCCAAGTACTGCATTTCAGACTCTTTTGTTGACTATGATGGCTACTCCATTTCTTCCAAGGGATTCCTGCCCGCAGTAGTAGATACAAAGGTCATCTGAGTTAAATTCACCCACTGCAGTCCATTTTAGTTCACTGATTCCTAAAATATCAATGTTCACTCTTGCCATCTCCTGTTTGACCACTTCCAATTTCCCTTGATTCATGGACCTAACATTCCAGGTTCCTATGCAACATTGCTTTTTAGAGCATTGGACCTTGCTTCTATCACCAGTCACATCCACAACTGGGTGTTGTTTTTGGTTTGGCTCTGTGTCTTCATTCTTTCTGGGGTTAGTTCTCTACTGATCTCCAGTAGCATATGGGGCACCTACCGACCTGGGGAGTTCATCTTTCAGTATCCTATCTTTTTGCCTTTTCACACTGTTCATGGGGTTCTCAAGGCAAGAATACTGACGTGGTTTGCCATTCCCTTCTCCAGCGGACAAGGTTTTGTCAGAACTCTCCACCGCGACCCATCCGTCTCGGGTGGCCCTACACGGCATGGCTCATAGTTTCACTGAGTTAGACAAGGCTGTGATCCATGTGATCAGATTGGTTAGATTTCTGTGATTGTGGTTTTCAGTCTGCCTCTCTCTGATGGAGAAGGATAAGAGGCTTATGGAAGCTTCCTGATGGGAGAGAATGACAAAGGGGAAAACTGGGTCTTGTTCTGATGGGTGGGGCCATGCTGAGTAAATCTTTAATCCAATTTTCTGTTGATGGGTGAGGCTGTGTCCCCTCCCTGTTATTTGACCTGAGGCCAAACTATGGTGGAGGGAATGAAGATAGTGGTGACCTCCTTCCAGAGGTCCCATGATGCACTGCTGCACTCAGTGCCTCCGACCCTGCAGCAGGCCACTGCTGACCCATGCCTCCGCCAGAGGCTCCCAGTCACGGGCAGGTCTGGGTCCGTCTCTTGTGGGATCGCTGCTCCTTTCTCCTGGGTCCTGGGGCACACAAGGTTTTGTTTGTGCCCTCCCAGAGTCGGTTCCCCCAGTCCCGTGTAAGCTCTGGCAGCTCTGTGGTGGGGTTAATGAAGACCTCCTCCAAGAGGGCTTATGCCATTCCCAGGTCTGCTGCACCCAGAGCTCCTCCCCCTGCAGCAGGCCACTGCCGACCCGCACCCACAGGAGGAGCTCAGACAGCCCTGTCTCGGTCTCTGGGGGTCTCTGGGTCCTGCTGCACACAGGTATGTTTGAGCCTTCCGAGCTTCTCTGGCGAGTATGTGGTTTGATTCTAAACATGGTTTTTCCCTGCTTACCATCTTGCTGGGGCTTCTCCTTTGCCCTTGAACATGGGGCATCTCCTCACAGTTGCTCCAGCACTACACAGCTGCCACAAACCACAAATTCTTTTCTCTTCAAGCTTTAGTAAAATAGTCCAACATAAGGCTTAGTTCACATCACTGGTGAGTGCGCCAACACCCAGCTCAGCCTTTGAGGAAGATCAACCCCGAAGTGTCATGGTGAGCTTGTCACCATCCAGAACATTCCAGGCCGTTGGCCAGTCCAGGCTGGTTTCCATGGAGCAGTGTTGACACACTTGTACACACGCAAAATCTGTTTCTTTTTGTTTTCTGGGGTTTTTTCTCACCTAAACTTTTGTCCATGTTTTGTTTCAGCTTCTAAAGGACAGAGAGAACTAGGGGCTTTTCTCTGATCATCTCCTGGTTTAAAGTCTCCTTCATGGGCACCCTGCTGTCAAAGGCAGTGATGGGCTGGGCCTTCCGCCCACTCACTCTCACTTCTGTTCCTGTTCCCTTTGCTGGGAAATTCTTGTCCTAAATTAAAGGCTGTATCCCCTGCAGCCACTAATGAGAAACCCTGTAGCTGTCTTCTGGCTTCCTCATTCTCTGTTTACACATTCGATCAACAACCTCTTCTCGCCAATTTTACCCCCAAATGCACCCAAACCTCCATCTCTCCCAGCCCCTCTGCCCCCTGCCTGCTGGGCCCACCACACCTCAGCTGACCTTGCCTCCCTTGCTTATTGCAACAGCCTCTAATCGGTCTCCCTGCCTCCAGCCTCTCCGGCTCCAATCCATTTTCTGTGCTTTACTCGATATGTCTTAAAGAAAGACTGTTCCATTCCCCAGTTTGCAAGTGGGCAGTTTCTCTTCAGCCACAGGACAGAGATCAGTCTTCTCAGAAGACACACAAGGTCCTTCCGCACCCGACTCCAGCTTGCTGTCCCGCTTTCACCGCTTGCTTCCAGAGCACACCTGCCCTGCAGTCATACGGATCTGCTAACTCTCCTGCAGGGACTCAGCCCTCTGCCCTTCAAAGCACAAAGTGCACGGGCACCCTTCTCCGTGGGTCCCTCTGCCCGGAGTCTTGTGCACCTGCCTCAGGCCTGGAAACTCTCGGTTCATCCATCAGGACTCAGCTCAGCAGGCACTTTTTCCAAGAAGCCTTCCTGGAAATCCCCAGAAGAACCTGGTTGGATCATCCTTGAATGAGCATCTTTCCCACCTGGCTCCAAGCTCCCCAGGGATGGCCTCACCTTCCTCACCCTTCCTCCCGTTTCTGCAACTGAGCCTGGCACAGAGTACCAGCCACTGGGTCATGTCACCTTAACTAAATGTGAACAAACACATTCTCCGTTCAGAGAAAACAGGAGTCAGTACCAGGAACACCTGTTTCTCAATGATTGGTCTCCTCTGTAACATCTTGAAAGACCTTGGAGATCAGTGTGAATGAAGGGGTTACTCAAACGTCCTCGCTGGGAAGATGTGACTTACAAGTTTGGGCTGAAATAAAATCAAATTGAAAAAAAGTAGTTATCCAGGACTTAGTTTTTGTCTAAAAATATAAACCATGACATGGATACAAATGTATTCATTTTTCTTAAATAGTTCTTAACACTTAAGAGATGAGGCCTGTTAAAGCACTCAGGCTCTGCCAACATGGCCCTGATTACAGAATTTCTCATTGGTATAGATGTAGTACAGAAGAAGGGACATACCCTGCTGGCATTAAGCATTTCTGTCAACACATTTCTGAGAATAGTGTCTAATTTGGAGAAGCAAAATGTGATAAGAAACTCAGGCAGTCTTTCTATTTTCCAAGTTATTTACAAGATCAGCAAATAGCAATGTTTATTCAGCATATACTATGCATGAGGCAAGTTTCTTGAGGCTGGAAGTAAGGAGAAAGACAAAGATAAAACACACACATCTCTATTTTTAAGGAGAGTGTGTGAACTCTATAGCTGTTCCCTTCTCCAGGGGATCTTTCCAACCCGTGGATGGAACTCGGGTCTCCCGCATTGCAAGCAGATTCTTTACCAGCTGAGCCACCAGGGAAGGCTGACAGATGTTTAGTGTGGTGAAATATAAATTTTCAAATATTTGGAAATTGCACAGTCTATTCAAAAACTGTTTCCGTTCAGCATGTCCAAAAGCCACTTTTTAATTTCAATCCTGGTTTCTGTTTCTCCTAAAAAGTAAGATTGGTGGACACAGTATAATATATCCGGAGTCACCGGGAATGAGTCACGATGACAGAAGCTTCCAGTGACATTTATCCAGGACTGAACTGAGCCCATTGTTGCTGCTTGGGATCCGCAGACAAGAGACACGGGAGCTTATGGCAAGTGACATGAAACTGAAGAATGCCCAGGGCTCTGCTAGACAGGCTCTGGTAATGTGAGAACAGAAGGTAATGTCAGCTGGGATTTTCTTACATTTCAAACTCGTGCCCGAACCAGAAAGTCACCTTGACTTCTCCCACTTGCCCTGGCAACGTGCTGCTTCGCTCTGAAGAACTGTCCGCGGATACCCTGTAACCATGTCTGAGACCCATTCTCTGGGCCTCCATCTTTAACACTCTTAGCCTGAAAAATAAAATAATCTATTTTTCTGTCCAGACTGTTTGAACCATTTCCCAGCGGGCTGCATTATCACCAGAGTTATCTTTTAAAAATGAGAAGCTAGTCCTTTGTTCTTCTGCTTAAATCCAAGCAAGGCTTCCCCTTGGTCTATAGAATAAACCCACATCTGGAGCATGAGCAGATGCTTCGTGGCGCTTCCTGGAGCATCTCCTGCCAAGCCCCCCGCAGCCTCCTCCCTCATCTTCTGCTGTTGCTGTGATGAGTGGCTCAGTCGGGTCTGGCTCTTTGTGAGCCTGCGGACTGCAGCCCACCAGGCTGCTCTGTCCATGGGATTCTCCAGGCGAGAATACTGGAGAGGGTAGCCGTTTCCTTCTCCAGGGGATCTTCCCAACCCAGGGCTTGAACATGCATCTCCCACATCTCCTGCATTTGCTGAGCCACCCGGGAGATCCGCAGGCTAGATGGTTCAGAGCATAGCAGTGCTCCAGAGGCTGGCTCTGGGGCAGGCTCATCTACCGGGGACAAGGGTGCCTGGGTGTCTGTGAGCACGAGGGTGCTCTCTGGAGCCTCTGCCATGCATAGGTTGGAGGTCAGAGCCTGGCCCCTTGGGCAGCACTGTCCATTTTAACCTGTGTCAGGATCTCCCCGGAGCGAGAGATCGTGCTTAAACACAGACTGCCGGGCTGCACCCGTGAGCTTCTGATTCAGGCAGGGGGATGTGCACCCTGCAGGGCCATCATCAAGCCGGCCACACCCACCCCGAGCTGTCAAAACAGGCTGCTATTGAACAAGGACCTGGTGGCATCATCTCCCGTGGGGATGGTGGTGCCTCATGCTCACAACCCCAGGAGCAGTCGGGCCTCTGGGGCTGTTCTCAGAAGCAAAGGAAAGTAAGTTATTTCATGAAGTTTATCCAGGACTCAACTCTCACCATTGAATGAAGCCAGACAGTTTCTACAGCAGTTGAGACGTTACGAGTGTCGCTCTGCCTATCAGATGGACCAACGGCTGATCACTTTCAGGAAGTCTTGGGTGTCTTTGAAAGAATACCCCTCGAAAGAAGGACACGTGAGGGCTGATGACGCAAATGTCCCCTGCATTCGGAGCCTTCACAGGTGCCTAAGGGATCTGTAAACTGCAGGGGAGAGAAAAGTTGCCTGAGTTTGCAAGAAATGAACTTCAGATACTCCCATGATGTATATATAACCTATTCCGTTTGCCTTGTTCAGTTAGAGGCTAAACCCAAGAATCCTTCCAGCGTGTGTTTAGTCTCAAGTCATGACTGGATTATTTGGCCACTGAAGCACCGCCTGAAATGTGGCACTGCAGACGCATCTCTTGAGAAATCGTCATTTCTTGCCCTGTAAGCATGACGTGGGACTTCCCTGGTGGCGTGGTGGTAAAGCAGCCCCTGCCAAAGCAGGAGACGTGGGGACCTGGGTTTGATCCCTGGGCCGGGAAGATCCCCCAGAGGAGGAAATGGCAACTCACTCCAGTGTTCTAGCCTGGGAAACCCCATGGACAGAGGAGCCTCGCGGGCTGCCGTCCATGGGGTCGCAGAGTCGGACACAGCTGCGTGCGCGCGCACGCACACACACACACAAGCGTGACACGAGGCCCAGCGTCCATCAGCGTGGATCCCATTCTCTTTGTCACTTGCTGCTGCCCTGGAATCGTCCTTGCTCTGCCCTGGGGACACAGCCCGATATATCTGCAGTACAGTCCCGGGGGATGGGCTGGGGGATGGACTGCTGGTCCATGAGTGGCAGTCTCACGTCCTCTGAAACCCGGGTGGTGAGGCTTCACGCGCTGCTGACCTCCCTGGATAAACACACACCTGCTGCAGATGAGCCCCTCTTCTCAGATGGACGATGTTTCGCCTTTGTCTAAACAGTCTCTATTTATAAATCTCTTTTATTCATTCCAGTAAGCCACACAGTGTAACTCCCTGGTGGGGACCCGAAGCAAAGCCCTAAATGGAAGGGCAGAGTGGTCACCAGGATGCAGAACGCACGAGGTGATGACCTCGGAGGGACAGGCAACATTTCACAGAGGCGCCAACACCTTGAAGAGCATATACATTGGAACGTAAATGAATCCCTCCTTCGAGTTAAGGCTGAATTTCAATATGCACTCTGTACTTAGCCTGTTCCAAGGGCTAACGTTCCTACTGAGTATCTGTTAAACCTGCTGTTGGATTTCAGGAGCATCAAACAGCTTTGTTCCTGGTGTCCCCAGACGGGGCTCGCCTTCCGTCAACATCCGGCAATACCTGCGTGCATGGCCTACGCTGGGGAAAAGGGTGGAGAGATTTGTAAGGAGAGTTATTTACTTATTCATTTTCACAGTTGTTTTTTCTTTTAAATGAGCACATTTTCTTGGTAATGCTGTCTTCATGTTTTCCTTTACTGTGTCTGAGGCTGTTGCCTCGGCTACAGGGAACACTGATGCGGATAAATTGCATTTCACATCTAAGACAATCGAAGTTTCTGGCAGGGTGGACATTTATATAATGTTCTTTGCCACAGGCAAACCTTTTTTCTGAGGGGTTTGAAGATTCTTTTCTTCTCCTTATGAAGAAGGAAATCTTGATACATCTCCAATTACCCTCAACTGAGACGTTTGATCTCATGATTATTCAAGAAGCCCAGTGGCGTGTTTCTCTCGCAGACTTAATGCCTCACTGCCGTCTCCCCACTTGTCTCGTCCCTTTGGGTTCAAGGGAGAAGGTTCTTCAGCTTGACAGGGAACCGATGGAACAGAGCTGGGCAGAGGACACAGCGCAGAGAAGCCTCCTGGCGACGCATCAGAGCTGCCTCTGCGCTCTCCTTCCACTTTGCCTTTGCTCGAACAATGTCACGCCTCAGGGTTCCACGGAGAACACACCTCTAAGTGTCAGTAGCGTGAGGAGCGCTCACAGATACAGCTGCGTTCCTGCCTCACAAGCGACCCCACAGCGATGTCGGTTGTGCGTCCACACGCTCCTGGCCAGGGGCACGCGGAGCCCAGGCTGGATCGTGATTCAAGGTCCATGCTGCGGGAGGGCTGGGGCCTCGGGTCCCGCAGTCGCAGGGCTTGTTTCCACCACGAGAGCACGGGCTCCCCGCAGATCCCCAGGGGTCTGCATGCAGGGGGCGAGCACATCTGGACCGCGCTTGTGCGAGCTGGTGGCTGGACCGAGGAGGGATGGCAGGGCCTCCCAGGGCAGAGCAAGGCCGGAGGTCCTGAGAGAGGGCGGGCCTTGCCTCTCCTCCTCCAGACTCTCACCTGCCGGGAGGCTCATCCACCGCAGCCCCTCACTTCGGGCAAGACGACCCCCTCATTCAGCCCGTGCAGGTGCTTCAGCCTCGGTCGTAGCTAATAGTTTCTCCAGTTGTTTGAAAAATTACATTTATTCACGATCTGGTCCCTCACTGCTGTGCTACGTGGCCCAGAGAAATGTGTTTCTTTGTTTGTTTTTTTTCTCCCGGGACTGCTCTTTCCCAACTGTCCCTCTGTGTATCTATTTATTCTTAAAGCTTCTATTTCTTCCTCAGAGAACTGCAGAAGCGACCTAATTTCATTGTGAAATCTAGTGGGAGGGATAAACAAACTTCAAATTTCACTTATCCAACTCGGCGATGATCATTTGTGACAAACATCTCCACTCAGAAATTGGTACTTTTCTGCGCTTTCCTATAATCAAATAGTAAGCAATTTTGAAACCCCAAGCAGGTCATTTTGGCACAAAGAGTGAGCAGGGGCGTTTGCCTGCTGGCCGGCACCCCGCACATCAGAAGACTTGTGTCCAAGGGCGTCAGCCTACAGTTAGAGGGCCTGCTCGGGGATCGGGGATGGTAATAGGGGCTGGGGGCCCTGCGTGATAAACACGCGGCTCTGCTGTCTGAGGACGCTGTTTCAGCTCTAAGAAACAGCATCGCAGATAAGAGTGTAAAGCTCGGAGCAGAAATTCAGAGTAGTGGGCGCCCTGGCCTGGCGGACTCTCAAAGTCACAGGACATGATGGCTGGGCAGGACCCCAGGTCTGAACCTGGAGAGGTGTGTCTGTGAGTGGGGACCTGGGACCCGGGCTGGAAAGGCGGCCTGGCCAGGGCCCCAGCTCATCAGGAGGGGCGCAGGGACAAGGGCCTGACCTCCAGCCCGGTCTCTCTCCTGCCCTTCCCTCCCTGGTGTGCACCCACGTGTCCCCATGCCTGGCTCGTCCCCCTCCAGGGGAATGGCTGTCTGGAAAAGGCCTGTCACATTTCCAAGCCGATGGGAGCCAGCAGGGGTGAGGCGAACGCTGGGGACCCCAGGCCTGTAAGCAGGAGTTGGCACCGTGTCTGCACTCAGGGCTCCCGCCCCAGGGAGAGACCCCGCTGGGGGCCCCGCTGCCCCACCTGTGAGAGCCAGGGCTCAGCGGGCCTGCCTCGGCCCCCCAGCCCCTCAAGGCTGTGGACCAAGCCGACCGGCAGCGAATGTGGCTGGCTTTGGGGACACAGTGACTGTGGCTGTATGCTGGGACTGAGGGGCACAGCTCTGCCTCCAGACCTCCAGGGCCTGCTGGGCGCTTCAGAGTCGAACCATGCGGGCAAGCCCCGTGGCCTCATTCCTTGCGTGTGCGGTGCTCAGCCTGGGGCCCGGCCGGCCCTCAGACAGTAACAGTGAGCGTGATGACCATGCGCGCTGCAGCCCGCCGGGCTCTTCTGTCCACGGGCGCCTCCAAGGGAGGATGCGGGGGCGGCCGCCGACTGACGCGTATCCTAGGGGCTTGTCCAGTGCTTTTGGAATGTTTTGGTTTTAGGGAGCTGTGATTCAGAGGAAGGGACGGGGAGAGAACAGAGACCCCGGGGCAGAGGCTGGAAGAGGTCAGGGCCACTCGCCTCCTCTCTAGGCAGCCCTGGGTTGGGGCCACTCAGCTCGAGTAACTCTTAGGCTGAGAGGGCCCATCAGACGTGTGTGTGACACTCAGCTACCCCCCCACACACACTGTTTGTGTAGCCTCACGTCCGCCAAATTCCAGCTGGTGGGAAAAGTGTACCCACAAGACTGCAGGCCGAAGCAGAGACCCAGGGCGCGGCTTCAGTTGTCAGGACTGATTCTTTTCATTACTCGATGCTTCTATTAATCAACATTAGCTGTTTCCTGTGTTTGACATAACTTAATGAGCATGGGTGATAGGCAAGGGCCCATCAGGACTGAGGCCTGCGGTGAGCGATACTGACTCGGCGTCAGACGTAAAATGCAGACCGGGAGCTGTGTGTGTGGGAGGGTGGGGGG